>JAUPFN010000008.1:32100314-32308085 GCA_036924255.1 Apodemia mormo | reverse complement strand
CACGAAGAGCAGCGCAACATTATCGTCTTTGATGTCTCTATAGGTAATGATTTGTCTTTACATTAGATTTATTTAGCCATCTGTTTGTTTGTTATCTTATGATATATAAAAAAGACATCTTTTAAGGTTCTACTAGATTTTATTTCAATTCGGTAGTAACGTTAAAATGTTGACGCGTCAAAATTTGATTTCTGATTTTTTACTGACTTCAAATGTATCGAGTATAGGCACCAGATATATGGTTTTTATATATTTTTAATTCATTGAATATTAACAAGCAAGTATTTTGTGATAGAAAAAGATATAGTCATTAAACATACACAAAAACGTACTACCGGGGCATTGCTAAATCTGTGGCAAAAATATTATGTACATAAGTTTAACAGCTACCTTACCCTCCAAACTGATACACGATATTGACAAACACTAACATTATAGCGGCAGAATAAAGGGGAGCCAGAATATATATCCATACATATGTAACTCTGAGAGTCACAACGGTAGTTCCACATTTAAGGATAAGTATCTCAACTTCATGGTAACTTGGATCATCACGAGGAAAAAAATTACCATTAATTAATCAATAAAATTTAATTGCTAACATGCAATTATGGAATATTAATAAATTATGGAAAAATCGTGTCAGAAATAAAGAAAAGCGTGTCTATAATTAAAAATAAATGGTAACGAATAATCACGACGTCTTACACGTGCCTCCCGAAGTTCAATAAATCGTTAATTTTATCGAAGTCACTATCACGACAAAAATTATCACCAATTTTTATTGCAATTTTTCCTTTATATACCAAGATTTCATTGGAAATCATCATTCACACAACCCAATTCAAAATGGGTACCGAATACAGAATATTATTCATCCTTTTGTTGGTGCCTTTGGGGCTGGTAGCTGCAAATACTAGTAAGTATAAATCTATTTTGTAAAAGTCTTTATTTTTCATCATTTTTGGTACAAAATAACACTAACATATTTAATTCTACTTAAGTAGAATCTTTTCTTCGCGTCAAATTTCTTAAGAGAGAATCGAGTCCTCAACGTCATAATCCTTACAAATTTGCCGTGTCTAAGTTCATCATCATCACTTCCAGTTCCCTTTCGGGGTAGAAAGGGTAAACCAAACATCTATAGACTTTCTGTTTCCTCACCAATCACCGGTTTGTCGGTTGGCAAGATGAGTGGTGATCCCCACTATAGAAATATTCCCCCGTAATTGAAATAATCGTTGATTATCGACTATTTCTAGCTATAACCAGCACCTACGGCTTTACGTTCTTATTGAGGCACGAGAGTGTAACACCAAGTGCCGTGTCTACTCAACAATTACAACTTTCTTTATATGGGCATGCCGTTTCTGAAGAACTGCGACATCTCTATCGGACAATCCCTAAATAATTTCAACATTGTATGTCTCAGTCTTGGGCTCTCCCAGTATTAATATCTATTTATAATACGAATCAATACCTATATCTGTACCTTCAGCGCTTGCAACGTTCAAGTTATAGCTTGGAGCATAAGGTTGATTAATTTGTGTGTATGGCTTTATGTTCCAGTTACTCAAGAGTATTGTTCATATTAAAAAGCGATTTGATTTTCTTATTGTCTAACCCTCCATCTGTTGACCGTTTAATACTACGAAAACAGCTCAGTTTCACTTCTAATTTTATATGTGAGACTTCTTGTAACATCACTTACCATCAGTTGCACAAACTTTAAACTGATTCTTAAATTTTTCATTACTATGCCTACCAGATTTCAGTTGCCTTAGTCAGATTGTTGGGTCATTTGTTTGAGTACTGACCTCAGGATCTTTACATATAAAGTCGCTATTTGAAAATATAAATAAATTATAAAATTTTGATAAAATGGTGACCATTTAATTATTATTAATATAAATTTCCTTTCTCTTGTTGATACTTCATGGAACTCTAGAAATATATATTTAAGTCAATTCGATAAAATATTTACATCTAAAAAAAAAGTGTGTTCAGTTTTGATTTTAAAAAATCTAGCCCTTGACTGTGAATATTGTGTTATTATTTGCGTTGTAGGAAATGTAAAAAATCTTTTCGTATTCTTATTAGAATACGAAAAGATTTTTTACATTTCCATTTTTTTCATTTTTTACATTACAAGAATTTATACAACGATATTTCGTTGTATAAATTCACTGAAACTATTGATATATAACTATCGTTTGTTCAATAACATTCATGTTCCAATGAAATAATCTGCTTACCAAAGTAACTATAAAATTACATTGATCTAACGCTTTGGCGTTAGATCAATTCGTGTAGTTTGTCTAGCAATTAAAGTGTTGCTACTATTCCGAATAGCCACGATATTAATCAATTTTTTTTTCATTTAGGAACTCGTAGAAGTAATGCATTTGCTTTGGCCAATGGTAAGTTTTTTTTTAAAAATGAAATGACATACGAGTATACGAGCAGTCTGATAGAATACAGTAATTGTTGCCCATGGACATATTATGTAACATGATAAGAGATGCCAAATTTAAAGATGCCTCAAGATGTCATCTTAAAGTATCTCATGTCATTGACGAGGAATACTGACTTATTTTTATTTATTATACAATAGTAAAGTAGCAAATAATTCGCCTAATGGAAAAATATATCTTACTGACACCAAACATGTAAAAAATACATAGCTATGCATGGGACATATAAATGTAATACCAAATGCACAGGTTTACCGGCCACCTTACCCTCCCAATTTAACAAAACAGTGACAAGCACCGTATCAATGAAATTACCAATTGTGAATACCAAAATGTTCTCCGCATTAAAACCACTTTTTATACAAACAATCTAGCTGCGTAGGTTCAATAAAACCTTTTCATACAAATAAAAAAATTAGAAACGCTGGGATGATTCTTCAGTTACAAATTCGTTCCTTTGAACAAATGTTAGGTATATCATTTGAGAGTTCCCTTGCTTTACTCTGAGGTTAAAAAAAAATTCAAATGATCCGATTATTTAGATTTATTTCTGTCCAAAATCAAATGTAAAACCATGTCTTCATTAGAGATAACACTTTTCAGTTTATCTCTATTTTCAAACTATAATATTATTTTACTAATTACTTTTGAGCGGAAATAACTTTTATGATTTCTCTTACTAAATATTTAACAAATTCCGACTGTAGAGGATTGGTTTTATTCAAGCTTTATTTCCATATTGTCTAATTTTAGACTTATCGATGTGATAAGTTATTTCATCTGTTTTGATGTATAAATAATTATTTTTTTCACATGGTATACTACTCTTTGGTCACTGGAATATATATATTTTTTAATATCATCAGAGAGCAAACAATGGACTCTCCTGATGGAAAGTCAAAATGTCGCTGTAGATACCAAAGATGTTAATGGTGTCTTGCTATCTGTGTGGCGGGGTCGTAAAGCACAAGCATAGTTTTACTGGCTACCTTACCCTCCAGATTAAGGTTTTTTCTCAGAGCCAATCTGTAAGAACCTATTACCGACATTTGAGTTCCAATAATCGAGATCGCGTCGATTACTAGTAACTATTTTAAATATCTATCAAATCAGCAAAGAAAATAGAATCATATTCTCTTCTCATGTGAAACTTTTTTCCAAAAATTGTTATTAACACTAGTCGATTATTGGAAAAAGTCAGATTACGAGAACCAGTGACCGACATTGGAAATTAAAGCTTATTTTGACTTTAATTTCCAGTGCATTTTTTGGAATGATGGAAAAAGAGCAGAATTTTCCCCCGTGTTAGTTCCGTCTCCTTTGAAGAATAGACCAACTGCCGTTCTGCTAGGCAGGTCCTAAAAGGCGACCGATTGGCTATACGAGTCACTACCATCGTGGCTACTAGGTGGTAGAGTTCTGCATTGTCTCGCCCGGGTCATGTACCACCGCCTTACCTATTCCTGCCGCAATAGCCTCAGTGCTTGTCGCTGTCGTGTTCCGGTTTGGAGGGTAAGGTAGCCGGTAAACTTATGCATGCGGCATTAGACCTCGCCACAAGATAAAAACGCACCATTAACATCTTGGGTGTCTATAGGCGATGGTTGACTCTTTCCATTAGGAGACCCATCTGCTTGTTTGCTATCTTTTGATATAAAAAAAAATTCTACCACCTAGTAGCCATGATGGTATTGACTAGTATAGCCAATCGTTCGCCTGTTACGAAATATTCTTTAAAAATACCTCGGACCAATGGAACAGGAAGTTATATGTTTAAAATTAATTCATCTTTTGCTTAAATTATAGCTTTAAGCCGTAGTGGTGAAAAGAGCAATGCAAATGCGCTTTCATTAGGTAAGACATTGCGTTAACTTAATTACTTTTTATAATATAAGAAAATAATAACTTTATCTCAAAGTGCTCATCATAATTTGATTTACAGCTAGAGCTGATGGTAGTGGAGACACTAATGCATTAGCCATTGCCAACGGTAAGATATATTTTCATATGTTAACATGTAACTACATTAATAGATATTCAATTGCAAAAGAAAAATAAAACAGCATGATATTAGATTTTACTACAAGCTAATTTATTCTAATTTTTTTAATTTGTTAATTATTTGAGATAATCACGGAAGAATATTGCAACAACAGCCAGTTTATTGGAGTTTACTGTTTAGCTGTTACTCGTACCATTGTTCGCGTCTTCCAAAATCGTTACTTAATAAAATCAAATTTGTAGAACAAGATAGAATAAGAAAATCATAAAATAACTTCAAAAATTTCCCGTCAAGCAGTACAGAAATATTGCTTGGAATATGATATCTTGAGAAAAAAAATATAATCTTATCTTTTTCCCCCATAGAATAGAATGGGCTTTGGCTCCTTTGTAGAATAGGCCAACTGCCGTTCTGCCAGGCATGTCGTAAAAGGCGACCGATTGACTATGTAAGTCACTAACATCATCGCTCGTGCCTTACCACCGCCTTACCTATTCCTGCCGCAATAGCGTCTATCACTCTCGTGTTCCGGTTTGAAGGGTGAGGTAGGCGGTTAACTTGTACATGTAGCATTAGACCTCGCCACAGGATAGCAACGCACCATTAACATCTTTGGTGTTTATAGGTGTTGACTCTGTCCATCAGGAGACCAATCTGCTAGTTTGCTATCTTATGATAAAAAAAAATAGTTATTTTTTAAAAGACTAATCTTAGGAGGATTACCTATTTCAAATGGTTACCAACTCTCTGTTGTTTAATTATAATAGCTAAAAAACCAAACTAGTACATATTTTCTTTAATTGTAACAAATATTAAAATGTACATTTGTCCTACCAAATGCGCATGCGCAGTTTATTAATATTTTTATCTCTTCCTAGCCGCTTGTTTATGCGTATACTTCTTTATCTTTTTTATACAATCAAATGAGTCGTGTTTTTTCGGATTTTCTAAACTATCTTGTTTATTTATGCTTTCCGTCGTCCGCATTTGGTGATATTCCATTCACATTCATTTCACACTCACGAACATATATTTTTACACATTACTCAACCGATTTCACATTTTTCATACAACTAAAAAATGAAACCGGTTATGTAATGTATTAAAAATATGGTTTTGAAGTGTAATAAAAGAAAAAGTACATTGAGTTTATAATACGAATAATTTTATAAACAAGCCAATGGTTTTCTGATACAATGAGATAACCGGAATCTATAGATGTCAAAGATAATGATAGCGCTTTGCTATCCCTATAACAGGGATGTAATGCCACATGCGTAAGTTTACCCGCCGCCTTACCTTCCAAAACGGAAGACAATAATGTGATTCAACGACGCAGGAATAGGTAAGTAAATTCGGTAAAAAATAAATATCGTAAAAAATTTATTAAATTGCAACTATAAAATATATTTTTACAGCATTATGGTTATTATTTATATTGACAATAATCTAAATATTACTTTTAGCTTTGAATGACGATGGAGGTAACAGTAATGCAGGTGCAGAAGCAAACGGTAATTATTACAATTTTCATTTCATTGGATCTCTTGTGGAGTAGGCAGAGTATATTGAACGTCTGCAGACATTCCGGTTTATCACAATTATCGGATCATCTGCTGGTGACATACGTTAAAAACTATATTTTTTATTATGACATATTTACTTTAATATCAAGAATGGCAGCGAAAAATTAATGCTAAGACAGGTGAAGACAAAGTCAAGCGCCAGACACTATAATGTTTAGTCGATCAACAACCAAAGAATATGATGGAAAATATTTTTAATACAGATTTTGAATACCTTTGCAACATATAATATAATACAAATATACTGATCGTATAAAAAATCTATTTATAATCCGAATCTTTTTAGTGTTTCTTTCCTCAAATTAACAAACAATTCCTACCTTCCACCGATTATGTTATAAGTAAACAAAATCACTATGCGCAGCACGCGTCGCAGAAGTTTTTTCGTTCTACTCAAAACTAGAACCATTTACAGCAATAAATGTTTACTTTTTAAATTGTTATCTTATATAAAACTTGAACAAAATTCAGAACTTTTATATCAGAAATAGCATAATATTTTACTGAAAATTTATAACAAAATACAAAAATTGTACCTAGCTAATCCTAGTTCAAACACATCTAGATATTGAGCAGGTTGATAATTAATGTTCTCATGTTAACGACTTGTTTTGTGAGAATAAATTAATTTTTACTTATATTCTAGCGTATAGACTAAAATAAGCTAACATGTCATGAAATTAAAAGAATGACTAGAAAGAAACTACAAATGATATATTTAATCAAGGCATAGTCTATGATCTATGTTATTTCATGCAAATTTGTCTATAGTAAAAGAGTATTATGGAAACAAATTTAGAAACTTTTGTATACCCAAAATAAATGAATTATTGTATTCGTAGATTATGGTTTTCGTATATTGTATTCGTACATTAGTAATTAAATACATAAATTGTCAATATCATTAATATTACCTCGGTTAGACATGTATAATCAATAAAAATTATAGCAACATTATCATATTATATTATGAATTAAATATTTTCTCTAAAAATAAAATGAGATGAATTAATTTATAGCTATAAATTACGATGACGACGACGGTAATGACGATGACGACGACGGTGATGCCGAAGACGAAGGTGACGCGAGTGCGATCGATGAGTTTTTTATCTATTAGTTTTCAGATAGGCTTACAGTACCACCTTATATTAAAATCTGAATGAACGGACAGATAGATGACCTAATCATTACTCAGAATAGTGTTTATTTTGGCGAAGTTAAAAGATACGTACGGTAAATATTAAATTTTGTGAAATTAATTAAAACATCGTAACTTCGATAAATAATATGCTACACCGTTTTAGTTATAAACTAAAATAGGCTAAATATCTATTAAAAAGTAACGTAGACACTCCAATTTATAAATAAAATTGAGATAAAATATTAGATCGCTATTGGATGCAACATCGCACCTCAAACATTTATGTAATATGTAATTTAACACGGCATCTAAAAAACTAGCGGGATAATATAAAATTTTAAAAATTGCCAGTTCACATCTAACTGTAGCGTTGTCATATATTGGTAAAGTCAAAAGTCCTATACAGCGTGTAAGGGACGGTCTATAGAAAAATTAAGAAAATGTGTAATTTTCACATTCTAGTCATGATGACAATTCCTTTTTTGTGGAAACTGCAAAATGTGCGTTTAATGATTTTTTCTTAACTTCACGCCACGCAATATAAATCGTACATATTGTCCTGCCTCACCCCCGTGGTACTCTCGAATGGCCGTTTATTTTGGGTGGTATGTGGCTCAACATACATTGTTTAATTTGTGTATTTCCCTAAATTTTACTATTTTTTAGTAAAAGCACTTTAAAATACTTATTGCAATAAATAAATAAATATAAATATTCACGGCACAAATTACACTTACTGATCTAACCCCAAAGTAAGAAAATTATTTGCTTGTCTTATGGGTGTTAGTCAACGATACTAATACAAAGAAATACATATATAAATACTAAAACATATTTAATAAACACCCAAACCCGGAAATACAAACAGTTATGCTCATCACACAAATGCTTGTCCCCGTCGGGGATCGAACCCGGGTCTCGTCGATTGCGTAGTGAGATTCACTAACCACTCGACCAACGGGGCGGTCGACAATAAACCAAATTATGCAAAATTAAGGTGAAAAATTATTGTACAAAATTAAGGCCCCTTATACGCTATGTAGTATCAATAGATGGCATCGCATACGTTAAAATTTAATACAATATAGCGAAACTATATCATCAGCTGTCATTTTCTATACTACAGCATAACATTAGTATGTACAGCTGTTTTAAAAATATTTCTATTTATATTCTTAACATATTTTAATTTGGATATATTTTCTAATAAGAAACGTAGATATTAAATGAGACATTTTTTGTAGGCTCAGGTGGAAGCGATGATGAGGGGGACAATGATTCAATTGCAGGTGCTGATGGTAAGATCTTCTTTCGTTTTATATACTGCACCCGACCATCAAGTACGTACAGCTATTTTGAAAGCCTTTACATTTTCCATTCTAAAAACATTTTAATCTGTGCACTATACCATCAGTATGTCCAGCTGTTTCGAAATTGTCTACATTTCCTATTCATAAAACATTTTAATCTGGATACATTTTTAGTAAATAAAACATAACTATTAAATAAGACAATATTTTGTATCAACAGCTAATGATAACGGAGACACTGATGCAAGTGCTGTTGCTGATGGTAAGTTTTATAAAGAATATGTTAGTACATATTAAGCGCTACGTTGTGTTAAGGCAAGGCATCGCGACAAACGGGAAAAAACTGGTTTGTTTAATCACGTTTTTTTGTATTGATTGTTAAATAACAATTTTACAAAAAATTCACGATATACCTGAAGATTTATCTAAAGAATGTGCTATCTCATTACATGATAGAATAGTACTTTACTCGATCATATAAAATTCCGAAAACAGGCTAAAAAATCTATAAAACAAATAATTTGTTAATAATATTTCTAATCTTCCACATGATTTTTATATGGTGATATTTAGTTGTAAATACAAAAAAGAATGTACTAAATTTTAGTCAGCCGATGTCCTATATTTATTTATCCGAAAATTAACACGTTTCCCAGCAGTTTTAGAATATACCGCGCCACCCATTTTCTATAGAATTGACGCGCGTCGAAATACCTCGCCTTAAAGTGTTAGTACCCAAGCAAATATTAAAGCTGGACGAAATCGCGAAACCGAAAACGCTAAATACTGAAATATATATAAATATATAATAAATACCCGAACCCAGAATTACAAACATTTATGATCAATACACAAATTGCTGAAACCTGAGTACAATCGATTACGTAGTCAGGGTATCATTCGATTAATAGAACGGTCAAGTTCATATTTGTTTGTTAACATAAATCGTTTATATGATATGCGTACCCAAAATCGCCAATTAAAAAATTGTGGATGTGAAAAACGTAGATGATCAATTCGACATGTCTTTTCATGTTTTTTCAGTCAATTTCATATTTTGTCTTAATTTTAAGCCATTTTAATCAACCAATCTGTTAGTTTTAGTTAAAGTTTAGTTAATAAGTTTAATTACGAATATTGTTAAAAGGTAGTTTGTGAGTTTGTTAGTAGGAAGTAATTTGTGGACTACTGAATCGATTTAAAAAATCCTTCATCAATAGAGAGAATGATCATTTCTAAATGGCACATTTACATTTTACCCCAATTTCTCAGAATGATATGGACTCACGTGAGTTTTACCGCGGAACGACTAGTTCTTGATAAAGGAGAATGATGAGACCGGCCTAAATGGACTACAAGAATATAGCGTCAGCCGAAATTATTAAATTAATTTTATTCACAATAAGTCAATATTAGAATTCAACGGACACTTTTTAATAGCAAATTAATTTTAAAAGGACTTTAGTCGGAAAGTCATGAAACTAATCAAACTTGTATGCTTTTTCTTATTTCTAATTCAAGCAAAGATTTTTCTATTCTGCCATAAAGTTAACACTTTCTTTTATTTCTGACCAACCAAACAAATTATAAAAATGTTGGATAGATAAGACGCAAAATAAACATGTTATGTAAACAGAAGTTTTATCGTTTTTTAACATTTAAGTGGTTAAAATCAAGTAATCTTCATAATAAGTAATACAAAAATGAATTATATTTGTGTTGACGATATATTGCGATGTGAGTGGCTTAAAATGGAATGTAACAATTGTAAAATCAAGTAATATTAATCTTCGTAGGAGTTTCGTGAATTTTAGTATTATAAAAAGTGTCCGTGATACTATTTACATTTCAGAAGAAATTAATAATGTATTACAATACGGTAAGCAGCCATCATCATGTGTTGCGTTTTAGGCCAAATTTCTATGGGGCCTCATTAGTCTCCCTTACATTTATTTATTTGTCACTTATCACTTTATTGTACACAAAATACATTTTTGTAAAGTTAATAATATAAAACATGTACAAATGACGATTTTGTCTTTGAAAGAGACGTCTACCAGCAAACCCAATAAGAAGAGTGCATATGTTACAACTAGTATTATATAAAACTAGGTAAGCCCGCGACTTTTTGAAAATTTTGAAAAAAATTTTGAAAAAAAAGTAGCCTAAGTTACTCCCTGTCACATCAGCTATCCGCCAGTGAAAATCCCGTCAAAATCGGTCCAGCCGTTCCAGAGATTAGCCGGAACAAACAGACAGACAGACAAAATTGTAAAAAATGTTATTTTGGTATTTGTACCGTGTATACATCAATATGCATTTAGTAAAAAGTGGTTATTTTAATATTACAATCAGACACTCCAATTTTATTTATTTGTATAAATGATAATAATATAAAGACCTATTCCTTAAAATACCTTTTAAATTACGACTAATATGCTTTCTAAAAATATGTAGCGATTTGTTATTTGGAATATAATTGGAGGAAAGATCTAAAGTCTAACAGAGTTAAAATAGAAGAAATTTTGCATTCGTTTTGCCTCCTGTTCTCGTATATTAGAGATAGCGCTTTACGCTTTAGTTCATAAAATTAGCATTTTTTATTGAAAACAGTTCCAATATATTATTCGAAACGTTACTTCTGATGCTCTCGCTAATATATTCATTTTCGCCATAACAAAAATTAATACCATTTTCAACTTACGGACAAGATTATGAACACATAATTTTTGACGTAAATACTTACCTACTTTAAAAGTGTAAATGGTCACTTTTAAAAAAAAATTAAACCTGTTAAATCTGGTACTTTAAAATTGCTTTATCTTCATGGTAATCATTTATAAAAGGTTAGTCATTTAAAAAAGGTTAGAATATATAACACTTCATATAGCTACTCGTAACTGAATGCTACAGATGACTTATTAAGTTGGAACGGTCTACGTTTCACGCTTAGGTGTCCTTATTTACTCCTACGGCCACAGTTCAGCTATTATCACAAAAATACTTCATGCATCATTAGTATAATTTTTAATGTCAATAAACGGCAGTTTTGTAGAACATAGTTTCCGATCATCCTAGTCCCTATACATATAATATCATACGTCACACAAAGTAAGATAGGACCTTGACTTAGGATTGTATTTTGTAGGAGTTTTCTTTACCCTTCCTTCATTTATTACCTGTACGCACGTTTTTGAATATTAATATCCATTAGGCTTTTATACTCACTTATATAGATCCAATGTATATTTCTAAAATTAAATTGTTAAATTTCATGTTTCTATCAACAGCTGAAGGCAACGGTGATGGCGAAAATAGTGCAAGTGCAATTGCTAATGGTAAGACATGTAAAAGTCAGCATTCAATGTAGATTTTAATATTCACAATTATGTCAGATGAAAATTAAATTTTGACTTTTTTTAAATTGCTCTTGATATTATATAAATCGTATATATTATCAATTCTGAACAACCTC
Source organism: Apodemia mormo (assembly GCA_036924255.1). Lineage (NCBI taxonomy): Eukaryota > Metazoa > Arthropoda > Insecta > Lepidoptera > Riodinidae > Apodemia > Apodemia mormo. The sequence goes on along the minus strand of JAUPFN010000008.1, from coordinate 32,296,094 downwards.
TGAAAATTTGGCTGGACTTTAAAAGTAATCCTGTATAAACATTAATGATACTATTAATAAACTGATATAAGCATAAGTATAGAATCTATATAGAGTAATCTAAGTAAATAATCTATACTGTAGATTATTGCTCCTTCTATTATATCCACTACGACGTAGCAATACGTTAGAATGAATGGGCGCTGACTTTTGCGAAAAATCAAACTTGTTTTAATAAGATTGTAAGAACGGAAATTGTCAACATAAGTATCTGGTAATTTCACAAAAAAAGTCAAATGCGAAAAATCAATTTTATAGGAAGCTACGCTTTTAATAGATTTGCCCAACCTATAACACTTAATAATATATATATATATATATATATATATATATATATATATATATATATATATATATATATATATATATATATATATATATATATATATATATATATATATATATATATATATATATATATAAAGCAAGGTTTACGCAATTACAAACATTTATGATCAACACACAAATGCTGAAACCTGAGTACAATCTATTACGTAGTCAGGGTCGTATATCATTCGATTAATAGAACGGTCAAGTTCATATTTGTTTGTTAACATAAATCGTTTATATGATATGCGTACCCAAAATCGCCAATTAAAAAAATGTGGATGTGAAAAACGTAGATGATCAATTCGACATGGAAAGTGCTATTTTTTCAATCCATTGCATATTTTGTCTTAAATTTTACGGCCACAAGTTCAACTATTGTCACAATCATATTTCAGCTTGGAGGTTTAATTAGGCTTGCATATGTCCTATATGCACTAATGCATCATAAGTATAATTTTTAATGTTAATAAACGGCGGTTTCGTAGGACATACAGTTTCCGATCCTCTTAGTCCCTTTACATATAATATATAATATAATTTACATAAGCACATAATTAACCACACAAAGTAAGACAGGACCCTGACTTAGGATTATACTTTGTAGGAGTTTTCTTTACCCTTCCTTCATTTGTTACCTGTACGCAAGTTTTTGAGTACTAATATCCATAAGGCTTTTATAACTTACGTAGGTTAAATGTATATTGCTAAAACTAAATTGTTTAATTTTATGTTCCTATCAACAGCTGAAAACAACGGTGATGGCGAAAATAGTGCAAGTGCATTTGCTAATGGTAAGACATAAAAATCAGCATTCAATGTAGATTTTAATATTCACAATTATAATTCCTAAATAAAATGTTTACACACTCGATCGACTCTGGTCATGAGGTTCGATTTTTGAGTCAGGTCAAAATGTATTTGGAATGTTTTAGAGAAAATATCTCAATAGCAACTCAGTCTTAGTGGTTTGTTAACAACTAAGTATCTTAAAGCTATTCAAAAACAATTGAAGAATGCCATATTGGGCACCCACTTAAATGGCACCTCAGACAATGGCGCCTGAGGTATTCCACATACGGCACCTCTTTATATTTTTGGCAGGTGCCCTTAGTGGAATATTTTATTATTTTAAGTTTTATTCCCCAAATGGCACCTACGGATCAGTAGATACTAGTGTTGGGACATACTTAGGAAATTAAAATTAAACAAATCGATTACAATCAATACATGCACCGAGTTTTGTGAATGAACTCGATAAAGCTAGCGGTGTGTCATTTTATATTTACCTATAATTACAATGGTAACTATTTTGTTATGTGTCGCTCTAAGTACATTTTTCCGATTACTTTTAATTTTGTTGAAGGCACTAAAATATTTTAGTTCGAATTTTGCGTAGGTAATTAAAATTATATCCATGCGTTTTAGTTTTTGTGTCAGATTAAAATGAAATTTTGTCTTTTTTAAATTGCTCTTGTTGTTATATAAATCGTACATATTATCAATTCTGAACAGCCTCTGAAAATTTGGCTGGACTTTAAAAGTAATCCTGTATAAACATTAATGATACTATTAATAAACTGATATAAGCATAAGTATAGAATCTATATAGAGGGACAGAATAATCTATACTGTAGATAATTGCTCCTTCTATTATATCCACTACGACGTAGCAATACGTTAGAATGAATGGGCGCTGACTTTTGCAAAAAGGCAAACTTGTTTTTAATAAGATGTAACACCGGAAATTGTCAATATGAGTATCTCGCGATTTCATAAAAAAAGTCAAATGCAAAAAATCAATTTTATAGGAAGCCGCGCTTTTATTAGAAATGCCCAAAATCTTGCTCAAATAAAAAAATATACTAATTGTTAGGGTCGTTCACGAGGTACGCGAAATAAATTAATATATAGATACAAAAGAATAGCAAATTCAAACAACAATAACGCAACAGTAACGCAAGTGCAGATGCTGATGGTAAGAGGGTGTCCACAAATTACGTGAGATGTTTAAGCGGGAGAGGGATTCGAGTCCGTTGGAGAGCAGGAGGGGTTTCGGCAAATATCACACAATTTTTTTTCTGATTGAAACAAAAAAATATACTATTTTGGTCCATTATCCAGATTGTACATGATAAAGATTTAATCTTAAGCGTAATCGTAATCGATTAAGGTCATTCACTAATTCGTCCGAAAGAAAATAATTTCATTCATACTTCGACGTTATACAGTCGTAACTAGTCGTAAATAAAAGCACGAAGCAATTTTTTTTTTCTTTTTACACCAACAATCCAATGCGTTTACATATTAAGAAACCTAGTTTTTAAAAAATCTCACGTGAGATTCGGGATTAGGGGAGGGGGTTGAATAAAATCTCACGACATCTCACCAGGGGGAGAGGGAGGAACAAAAAATTAAAAAAAACACCTCACATGATTTATGGACGCCCCCTAAGATAAGTGAATAAGAAACGACTTTTAATTAAAATACATACAGTACACAAAAAAAATTGCATGTGTGTGTACTTATTTACGCACATTACAAGTTATATTTTTTATATTTAAAAAAAAATTAAATAGTTTTGTTTCTATCAGTACATAACATTTTTTCCCGGTATTGGTCCCGGGCTCTTTTAAAGAATAGGCCAACTGCCGTTCTGCCAGGCAGGCCGTAAAAGGCGACCGATTGGCTATACGAGTCACTAACATCGTGGCTACTAGGAGTTCTGCATTGCCTCGCCCGGGTCTGGTACCACCGCCTTACCTATTCCTGTCACAATAGCGTCAGTGCTTATCACTGTCGTGTTCCGGTTTGGAGGGTAAGGTAGCCGGTAAACTTATGCATGTGGCATAAGACCTCGCCACAGGATAGCAACGCACCATTAAAAACTTTGGTGTCTATAGGCGATGGTTGAGTCTTTCCATCAGGAGACCCATCTGCTTGTTTGCTGTCTAATACTATAAAAAAAATAAAAAATACTACCATGATTTTTTTCCCATCCCCAAAATCAACAATTTAGCCTGCAGAAGGGGTGGGGATACTTGACTCTAATAAAAATTAGCACGTAAAAGCTGAATATTTTACAAACGAGTCCCTTAATCAAAAACTTACAATATTTTTGAAAAACCTATCCAACGATACTACGCACAATGGGATACGTGAAAAAAAAAATTAACATCCCCACTTTACATATAGGAGAGCTACCCCGAAAAACATATTTTTCAAGATTTTGTGTTACCACTTTGTTGATGTGACTAATATGTATATTTTCGTGTGGACGGATGAATGGACGGAAGGACGGACGTAGCGAAACTATAAAAGTTTTTAGTTTACTTCGGAACCCTAAAAAGCAATGCTCTCATGCTAACCTACAAAGTAAACCTCAACGAAGTTGGTGTAGTAATATCTAATAAGGGTCCTATGGGACTTAAATAAAAGATGGAATGTATTACAATACGTAACTGGTAAAATTCGCTAGCAAAATTTAAAAAATAACGTAAATAATCAACCGTCAGCGATGAATACAGAAAAGCGAGTGTCCGTGTCGCCTCGCGGCGCTTGCGACGCCCTTTCCTCTGACACGCTCCTCTAGCGCCTTCCCGCGCACCCAACGCCGCCCGTAAGACTCGTGCGGCGAAATAATTACGTAAACAATATCAAAAATCATGGTCACCGCACGTTTTACCGATGAGTCTAGGCGCGAGTTCGGCAAATTACTGTTTGAAAATAATAAAGATCTATGCACCGTGGACATGTGTCTGTACATTTTTAACATTTAACATTTACATATAACATTTTTTTGGTAAAATTGAAGTGTCTGTTTGCAACACATGTGTGGGACCAAATATCTTCGACTAATCGTGGGTGTACTCGTTGTACCTACCTCTTCGGGGATACGGGCGTGAAGATACTTATTTTACTGTTACTATATACCTCTATTATTCTCCGGTTTTGCAACAGGCAATATTGAATGGGTAGATAGTGCTTTTTAAATATTATTTATGTTTAATTTTGGATGGTCGAACTGTATTGCTCTGAATGGATTGAGGGTCTAATGATCGAAGATATCAGTAAAAAAGAATCCACATCTTACTTTAATCGATCAGTTTGCTCCATATTTATATATTAATTAGCTGACCCGGCAAACGTCGTATTGTCATACAAATTACTTGTATTGAATAATTTGATGGGGTGATTGGGACGGGAAGGGTTAATTGAGATAAAAACTATCCTATTTTTTAACAAACAAGACCAAACTGAGATATCTACAAAATGTCATTGATATCGGTTACGTCGGTTAGGAATCCATAGCGGAGAAACAAGTAATTTATATATATTACGATTATTTTATTATACAATTTATATATATTAAGTATATTATATGATTTATATATTGAGATTTATATACATTAAGACTCGGGTTGCATGTTTTAAAATACAGAGTTGAAAGATAGTAGTACTTGAAGAGATACCAAATAAATATTCGAATTACTTAACAATATTTATTCAAACATTTTTTACAATATTTATAAAATTTTCTTTAACACCGCAAACATTAGGTAACGGAAAAGCTACAGCCACTGGAAATGGAGAGTACATAGTATATATTAGAAAATAATTGAATGAATTAAATTTCATACACAACATAAAATTAAAAATTTCAAAAACCCTCGTCAAATCCTCAAACCGCCATTCTGCTACATATGCATCATTTTAAGAGAAAAACGTAAAAGAACCTGATGATTTTTGAAAAGGGATCTTGTAGCATCAAGTTAAAGTTACTACGGTTCCTTACTCAACAAATGAGCTTGAGTTGTTTTATTTCAAATCTCCCATGGCCTCCAGATCCACTATGTGACCCTGGAAATGAGACCACACTCAATATGCTTATTTTTTTAGTGCAGGAGTTCCATTGCCACTTTTTAGTTACATTGTCAAACGCTGCGAATCAAAGGCCAACTATATCAGCCCAACCTCCGACAGCCACCTTCTAGTTCCATCACTATTATATTTTAGAAAACATCCGACACCTAAAGGTTTGCCAAAATAAACCGAACTAGCCCACATTCGATGGGTTTATCTAATTAGCTTAGAATTATAATGGACTTCTTCCACCTCTATCATCAGACCCTGAAAAACATCCTGCTCTAAAGCCCTTATAAGTACAAATCAAATGAGACCAAAATAGATGTAATTGCTCAATTTTCATTCATTTGTTCGTTTCGTTCCCATGATCTTCTTATCACTTTATGGTAAGAGCCTGGAAATCATATAACACCTAATTATTTGTCAAAACAGAATAAATAAGTCCAAACGCGATGGGTTTATCGCGTTTAGATTTAAAGATCCTCTAGTCACCTTTCAGTTACATCAACAGATTCTTAAAATTATCCAGCAACAAACAATGTGCCAAGACAAACCCAGTTAGCCTATACTCGATGGGCTTATCTGGTTTAGTAAGAACTTATAGACTTTTTCGAATTTCATCCTCAGAAACTGTTCAGAAGTCCTCATCCCCAATTTAAAGTTTCCATAACCTCCTTCCTGCTTCGTCATAGGACCACAGAAATTATCTAGCACCAGGGTATTTTTAAAAATAGAACAAATGAGTCCAAACTCGATGGGTTTATATTTGGTTGTTGTTTAGTTTAACGATTCTCATAGCCCCCTTCAATTTATATTATTAAATTCAAAAAAATCACGTAGAACCAAAACCTTTGCTAAAACAAAACGAAGCAACACATAGTCAATGGGTTTTCTGGGTTAGCTTAGGATTTTTCATGGACTCCTTCCCGCTCTATCATCTGACAGCAAAATTCATCCTTCTCCAAAGACTTTAAAAGAACGAATTAGAAAAGTGGTTAAATTTTAATTCGAAGTTCCCATAACCTCCTTTCTGTTTCATGCTAAGACCCTGGAAATCATCTAGCATTAGAATATTTGTCAAAATAGAACAAATAAATCTATTTCTTCCCAGGCTCTATAGTTTTGTCTTGTTTAGTTTAAAAATGATCATGGCTACCTTCTAGTTTCATCATCAGATCCTAAAAAATATCCAGCACAAAAGGGTATGTCAAAACAAACATATAACCTCCATCATCGGCTCTATTAGAAGACACCGGAAATTGTTTAGCACCAGGATATTTGATCAAACAGACCAAAGAATCCCAAACTCGATAGGTTTATCTGGTTAAGTTTAGAAGTTTCCATGACTACCTTCTAATTCCACCATTAGATACGAGTAATGGGTTAACCTGGTTTAGCTTAGGAGTTCTCAGGTATATCATCCTCCTCCAAAGCCCTTGTAATAACGAATCAAACGACCCCAAAGTAGATGGTTTTGCTCTATTTTATTCCAAAGTTCCCATAACGTACTTCCAGCTCTATCATGAGAACCTGGAAATCGTCTAACGCTAGAGTGTTTGTTCAAACAAAACAAATGAGTCCAATTTTGATTAGTTTATCTTAATTAATTTAGGGGATTTCATGCTTATCTACCAGTTCCATCATCAGATCCTGAAAATCATCCAATACTAAGTTATTTGCGATAACAAGACAATTAAGTGCTAATTCAAAAACATTATCTCGTTTAATTTGAGAGTTCATAGTACTTGCATTTTGTATCTGGATTCTTGAAGTTCTACTGTCACTTTTTTGGCTCGATCTTCAGAGCTTTATCATCGTTAGAAAGAACTTACTGTAACAAATGAAATGACTGTAAACTCCATTATATTAGAAATTTCGGTCTATAAGTTATAATGGCACTCTTACGACTCCATCTTCAAATCTTCGACATTATATGTAAAAGAAGTTCACCAATAATCCATCGAGTCCATACTTGACTATTTTATCTCAAAATGTGTTTCTTCAATTTTCTGATAAAAAAAAGTTACCCGTGATTGGAAAGTGCCCGTTTGGCGATAGGCTTGTCATCTATCACATTGTGGCACAAAATATCTTCAGCTAATCGTGGGTGCACTTGTTGTACCTTTGCCTACATCTTAAGGGATACGAGGGTGAAGATACTTTTTTTTATTTAACAACTGAACAGCGTTCCCGTCATAACGAACATGAAATCGAGGTACAAGTCCATAATGGAAAGAGAAACCATCGCCAATAGTGACCAAACTGGTGCGTTGCTATCGGTGTGGGGGCTGGCAATGCCACACGCATAAGTCTACCAGCTACTTTACCTTCCAAATCAGAACACGACAAATAACGAGCATTGGCGCTATTTTCTGCAGGAAAAGGTGGTATAAGGCGGCAGAAAAAATTAGGCGGTGGTACTAAATACCCCGACGAGACGTCGCGAAACTCTATCAGCTAGTAGTCACGATGGTAATGACACATATAGCCGATCGGTCGCTTTTTACAGCCTGCCTGGCAAAACGGCAGTTGGTCTATTTTTAAAGGAGCCCGGATCAACACAGGGGATACAAAAGAATACTTTAAGAATTGACAAAGGAGCACAGTATTGCAAAGGATTCTATAGTAAATCCACAATCTATATATATAAAAGGCAAATGTGACTAACTGATGTATCAACGCACAGGCCAAACCCTAGGGCTAGAAATTTGAATTTGAAATTTCACACACGTATTTTCCTTATGATGTAGACATCCACTAAGGAAGGATTTTTTTTTGTAAGAAATTGAGGAATTGATTAAAGGGAAAATAATGAATTACGTGTTTCAGCATTTTTCAAAGTTTAATCCCTAAAAGGGTAAAATAGTGGATGATAGTTTTGTATAACCGCGCAAACTATTGCCAAACCATTAGTGTTAGATGCTTGAAATTTTGCACACGTATTTCTCTTGTGACGTAAGCATTGACTAAGAAAGCGTCATTAAAAATTCAATCCTCAAAGAGGTAAAATAGGGGAAAAAAGTTTTAAACATTTTGTTCCTTAGACATATTTGCATAAAATTTCGTACAAATTCAGTATAACAAGATAACGAGTTATGTATATCACCGTTTTTTAAAATTCCACCCCTCAAAGGGTAAAATAAGACATGAAAATTCAACCCTCAAAGGTGTGTAATGTAGGGGGGATGTAGTTTCTTTGAAACTTTATATTCCTTGGAATTACTTGCATAAAATTTCGTATAAATTGAGTGCGACAAAAATAATGAGTTAAGTATGTATTTCCGCGATATCCGAAATTCGACCTCTTACAAGGTATAATAGGGGAGGAAAGTTTTTAGGTAAACTCACAGTCCAAACCCTTAGGGCTAGCAATTCGTAATGTCGCAAACGTATTCCTCTTATGACGTTGGCATCCTAAGACTTAAGGATGGATTTTTCAAAATTCAACTACGATGGGGATGAAATAGGTTATAAAATTTTATATATTTTATTATTCCTTGGACATATTTGCTTGACATTTCATATGAATTGAGTACAGCAACAATAACGAGTTATGTATTTCAGCGTTTTTCAAAATTCAACGCCTAAAAGGTTAAAATAAAAATATAACAGAGTATATAAACGCACATGATAAACCCTTAGATCAAGAAACTTAAAATTTCGCACACATATTTCTCCTATGACGTACGCAACGACTGAGGAAGGACTATACAAATTTCAACCCTCAATGGGGTGTAATATGGGATGAAATTTCTTTGAAACTTTGTATTCCTTGGGCATACTTGCATAAAATGCGTATGAATTGATTATGGCAAAAAACATGAGTTATATATGTATTTCAGCGTTTTTAAAAATTCAGCCCCTTACAGGATAAAATAAGTCATTAAAGTTTTATATAAACGTACAGACAAACAATTGCTAGAAACTTGAAATTTGACACACGTATTCCTCTTGTGACGTTAGCACTTAGCATCCACTAAGAAATGATTGTTGAAAATTTAACCTCCAAGAGGGTCAAATAGAGGAATAAAAATTTTATGAAAAATTTTTTTAGTTAACCAATAAGGTTTCGGCCTTCTTCAATATTTTAGTACTTAAGAACTACGTCAAATGCAGTTTCAAAAACCAAAATCAAATGAAGTTTTGAAAAATTTCAGCTTTTCAAATATTAATATTTTGTAGTTCCAGCAAATTTACTTAATATTTTTTAAATAAATATGTATGTATGTATGTCTCTCTGTGTGTATGTAAACATCTCATAATTTTTTTGAACGGCTTGACCAGAATCCAATCGATTCCGTTCAACTTAGACTTTCTGAAAGTTTGGACCGATTCGATCCAGAAAATTTTGAGAATTTTCGCAAAAACCTCAAAAAAAATTTAATGCTACAGAATTTTTTTTATATAACTTCTAGATTTATGAACCGATTGAGTACAAAATCTAACCAGCTCTTTTACCCCAAAACACTGCGTCCAATGCATAAATTGCATCAAAATCAGTTTATCCGTTCGGGAGTTATCGTTGACGAAAATTTTTTAATAAAGTGTTTTTCGACAAAATTTCGAAATTTTTCAACCAATATTTTTGTTCATTGTAATATTTCAACCAAAAAGTACGTCAAATGCCTTTTCAAAAATTAAAATCGATTCAAATTTTCAAAAGTAATAGCTTTTCGAATATTAAAATTACGTTGTTTACAGAAAACTTACTTCGTATTTTTTTAAAATAACTTTCAGGCTAATTTATCGATTTATTTTAAAATCGGCTTAAACGAATGTGTCAAATACCGTAAAATGGATTATATCGGTTGATTCTTTCAGGATTTTTCAATGACGAAAGTTTTCGAAAAAGTTTTTTTATATATTTCTTAGACATTTTTTACCTAATAAAACAAATTAGAGCTCAAAAATTGCGTAGAATTTTACTCGAAAAATCAAAGTCGGTAATCATTTCGAAAAAAATATATAGCTTTTCGAACACTGAATAACTATAATTTAAAAAAAACTTTGTATTTTGAACTCTTTGAACTCAAAACTCTACGCTTATGTATATTTTTTTCTTTGAGCTTTAAATACCTCAATTTAGCGGGAAGTTTCAGGGATGACCTACAGGGTTTACCGGCTTACAGATTTTTTTAATACAGTTACGTTAATTGTTTAGATAGTGGTCTTACATATATAGCAATCCTAATAGATAGGTATAATTTATTTAGGTTTGCAGTACAGTTCGGTATATGCAATATTATCATAGGTAGATTTAGGTTAAGTATTACAAGTTTCTTTTATAACTACTATATACTTTTATAGTTTGTTGTTATCAGTAGTTATTTTTAATTTTACTTGTTTTACTTAAATTTTGGTAATAAAACATCGTATATAAATAACTAAAATGAATATGTAAATATTATTTTTTATACAAAAGCAGCGGCCCGCCCGACTTTGTAGAGATTCTCAATAAAATAAGTTATAAAGAAAGGTTAAATAAGACCTAAAGTGAATATGCACGAGCGAAGCCGCGGGCAACAGCTAGTAATAGTATAAATGCGAAAGTAACTCTGTATATCTGTCTGTCTGTTTCTTCTTAACGGCTTAACCACTAAACCGATTTAGATGAACAAATTTGGTACAAAAATAGTTTGAGACCCGAGAAATGACATATGAGTTTTTATCCCGAAAATTCCACGAGAACAGGAACTATGCAAATAAAACACCGGGACTGTCTACCTTTAAAACCACGGTAATACGAAGTAACTTAGGTTACTTTTATGGCCAATTGCACTAATATTGTCTTAGCTTAGGACAATCTCCTAAATAGTATGCTGTCACTTCTTGTCTTAAATGAAAAGAATGCGATAGCATCATGTTTAGGATTATCCTAAGCTAAGACAATGTTAGTGCAATTGGCCAATAGACATTTTTCCACACGGACGAAGTCACGGGTACAGGTAGTGTAGAATATTTTTTTCGTCAGGATTAGGACGTAAATTCTTATATATAAAATTCTCGTGTCACACTTTTAGTCACCATACTTCTCCGAAACGTCTATACCGATTTTGATGAAATTTTATATGTATATTCAGTAGGTCTTAGAATAGGCTTTTCATACCCCTAAGTGATAAGGGTCGTCCACCCCAATTTTTGTGGCATTGAAAGACATAGGACCCTAAATTTTCACTCCTCTATCATAAACTCCTCTTTTATAATAGCGATATTAGTTATTCAATATTTTATGTTAAAACATCGTTTGCCTTGTCCGCTAGTTATCTATACAGGGTTACTTTTAAAGGTCCGGCCAAATTTTCAGAGGCTGTTCTGAATCGATAATATGGTCGATTTATGTAATAAAAAAACATTTAAAAAATCAAAATTTTATTTTTATCCGACACAATAATCATAACGCATGAATATCATTTCAATTTCGCAAAATTCGAACTAAGTAAAATATATAGACTCAATCAGATCAAAAGTAATCGAAAGAAACGTACTTAGGGCGACAGACTACATAATGGTTAAAATCGTAATTATAGGTAAATGTAAAATGACACACTGCGAGGTTTACAGAGTTCATTTACAAGTCTCGGTGCATATAATTCATGAATGAAGTGGGATATTTTTAAACGAATATTTTATATCATCTTGCAATAATTTTGCAATAATAATTAAAACGCACTTCAATTCACTATTAAGTTCCTAATTTTAAAATTTGGCCGGACCCTTAAAAGTAACTATGTATAAATTAATTATATTAATTGCAACAAACATTGCCGCACTAACAATTAAATTAACTATTACATCTTATTACAGCGATGTCAAGCCGCACTCCAAGAACACCGGGTGGTCCAAGCAAACCAAGCAAACAAAGCGAACCAAGCGAACCAAGCACACCAAGCAAACCAATCAAACCAAGCAAACCAAGCAAACCAAGCGGTCCAAGCGGTCCAAACGCTCCAAGCGGTGAAAGCAGTCCAAGCGTTCCAAGCGGTCCAAGCGATGAAACGAGTAGTCCAGGCGGTCCGAGCAGTCCGAACGGTCCAAGCGGTCTTAACGGTCCAAGCGGTAAACCGAGTGGACCAAGCAAACCAAGCGAATCAAGCGGTCCAAGCGGTCCAAACGGTCCAAACGGTCCAAGCGGTGAAAACAGTCCAAGCGTTCCAAGCGGTCCAAGCGATAAACCGAGTAGTCCAGGCGGTCCGAGCAGTCCGAACGGTCCAAGCGGTCTTAACGGTCCAAGCGGTAAACCGAGTGGACCAAGCAAACCAAGCGAATCAAGCGAACCAAGCAGTCCAAGCGGTCCAAACGGTCCAAGCAGTTCAAACGGTCCAAGCTGTCCAAGCGATAAACCGAGTAGTCCAGGCGGTCCGGGCGGTTCAAACGGGAAACCGAGTAGTCCAGGCGGTCCGGGCGGTTCAAGCGGTCCAATCTCCCCGAGTGGTTCAGGTGGTGAACAAAGTAGCAATTCTAACTCAAATGTTAATGGTAAGATTGGCCTCTTTGGTAATATAAACATAATTTTAGTTTAATTCTAAGCTTAAAATGACCAAGCTATTTGTATGAAAGACATATAGCAACGATTTTGTTAGACTCATGCTATGTAGTCGTCAGCGACAATCCATGCTTTGTTCAACATTGTATGAATATCAATAACAGACCGCACAAATACTATCTTTTCAATATTATCTATATCTATACACGTAATAAAATCGTAGGAAAGTCAAAACTTTACATTGAATATTTTTCTAAAAGAATACTTGGGGCGTGATCTACAATCGGTATCAAACGTGCGAAACGTTGTAAATCCTTGTATGTTAAACGTATTTAGATACATCGTGAAAAAAATTGAAATGTGCCAGGTTGTGCTATTTTATCGTGCTGAATATGAAGCCAAGGTTTAATAATACCCCTGGAGTGATTTTATTTCATCTGTAAGTACTATAACTCTGTATTTCTGGGTGTAAATGTAAGCTGCACAGACAACCTAATGCCGCGTCCGCACAGACAGGCGGCTTACTACTATGTAAGCGGTAAGGCTACTATAGCCTCCCTTGCGCCTCGTGACAAAAAACTAACACGTTTGTTTACTTGAATAAGTTGCTAAGCAATTCTATGCGCCAAGCGCGTATTACCGACGCAGGATGTCCGGCCTATAGTAGCAAAGTCCGGCAGGCATGTCTGCGGGCTTGCCTGCGAGCATATCCGTCTAGTTACTTCCTTGCTTAAAGCAAGCCGCTTGTCTGGGCGGGCGTAGCTAACGTAGCTAATATGTTGCCTTGAAAGGCGTATCCAGTTTAATTCTTGGTATCAATGATACCGAGACCTAGTGGACTTACCATTGGTTAGTGTTTGTCCGTTAAACATAGTGTTCAGCATAATTTTGTCGTACAAAGGATATTTATTTCTAATTTTTATGTCATTTTGTTACAAACACGGAGATGGTTCTCGTAGTGGAAAAAGATAACCATTGGCTATAGCCTCCAAATAATAATATTATCGCTGGACAAATTACACACATCTAACCCCAAAGTAAACAAATTGCTTGTGTTATGGGTGTAAGCCAACGGTACTAACACATAGAAAGACTGTTATATACAACACCCAAATCCAGAAATACAAACATCTATGCTCATCACATAAATATTAGTCCCCATTTGGAATCGAATCCGAGCCCCATCGCTTCGTAGTTAGGTTCGTTAACCACTCGACCAACGGGGCGGTCAGAATATGTTAATGGTGCGTTGCTATTCATGTGGCGATATATTGATGTCACGTGTATTATTTGAATTTATTTTAGTGGCTATTTTACACGCCAAACAATAACTAGAAAGTGAAAAGCTCTGACGCTATTACGGCATTAGTAGGTAAGGCAGTGGGACCAATTAACGTTGTAGAACTCTACCACCTAGTGACATGTTTAGCCAATGGTTTTTCTACTGCGTACTTCCTTGCAGAAAGATGTGATTCTTCAAAGGACTTGAACTAACGTCTAAACCCTAAAACCCGTCTAACACGGGGAAAACGGATGTGCCAATGTCTATGTAAATTATTATTTATTATTATTACTTATTTATTCCTGAAGCAATATCGTCAATGCTTGTCTTATTCCGGTTTAAAGGTTAAGGTAGCCGGTAGACTTATGCGTGTGGCATTGCCATCCCGCCACACGGATAGCAACGCACCATTAAGGACATTAAAAAAAACTACGCTACATCAGCTATGATGAAGCCGATTGGTAAAAATTATGACTAGCGTGATAGATGTGCCCTAGGTGTATTCCCATATGGGCACAACTTCAGCATTTTAAAGGTTTTTTACTTCTTGAATTTGTAGCCAATTTTAAACAGAATTCGTGTGATCTTAATATAATATCTTGCTTATAATGCAAAATTATTCTAGATATTTTGTACAAAATTATCACATATATGTATATAAAAGCATACCTTAATATGTATATAAAAGCCTAAGGTTCAATCCATCTGTAGATAAATCAAAAATATTTTAGCTGTAAATTCTTTGAGCACTAATTCTAATTTTACAGTTTAAATTAAATACTTTTTTATACTTCGACAAGTACAAATAAAGAATTTAAATAACTGATCTTGATTTGGAAGTAAACTAATCAAAAAAGCCTGTTTAAAATATTGTTTTGTTTGAGATTTTTAATGTTCAATTAAAATAAAAATAAAAATATTTTGTATACACACTACTTTGATTTAAACAAAAATAAAATTAAAATAATTTGTATTGTTTATAGCATCAAGTAGCGGTAACGGTAAAGGTTCAGCTAATGCGAATGCCAGTGGTAAGTGTAATAAAATTTTATTTAAGAAATTGCTTGAGAATAATAAAAAAAAATGTATGAGTGAAAGTATGATAACAATTAAGTAAAAAAAAGAACTTGCCCATCACAAACTCAATGAAGCAACAGATTTGCCAAAAGTTCGTAGAATTAAATGCCACATCGTATTGAGAATTTTCAAGTTTACAAAAATTTTGTCACTAACTAAAAATACTTCTTATTTTTTAAATAAGAAGCACTTTTCACTTAATATGTTACAATTATATTATAACTAGCCGTTGCCCGCAACTTCGTCCGCGCGGACTTTGTTTACTCCGCTCCCACTGGTCGTAGCAAGATGTTATATAGCCTATAACCTTCCTCGATAAACAAGCTATCCAACTCAAAAAGAATTATTCAAATTGGTTCAGCAGTTTTCGAGATTACCGCGTACAACCATCTCGAGAGTGAAGTGATTAAAGCAATGAAACTGCAAAAAAGATTTCAGTTCTCCTGTTCTTGAAAACTGTATCTCCCGTGTGCGTCCGGGCTCCTTTGAAGAATAGACGAACTGCCGTTCTGCCAGGTAGGTCGTAAAAAACTGATTGACTGATTGGCTACACGTGTCGCTACCGTCGTGACTACTAGGTGGTAGAGTTCCGCAACATCTGGCCCGGGTGTTTGGTACCACTGCCATACCTATTCCTGCGACGCTCCAAACCGGAATACGACAGTGACAACAGCTGTCAATTACTGATTATATATTATAGTATAGCAGAACTCTGTCTCCTGATGTCCTACGATCAGGAAAATTCATGTAAAATATTCTATATATGTATATATATATATATATATATATATATATATATATATATATATATATATATATATATATATATATATATATATATATATATATATATATATATATATATATATATATATATATATATATATTTGCCAGGTCAGCTACTATATAATAAAATTGGGCAATTGCATGTCGGGCCACGCCCAATGTATGATTCCGTAGTTGTCCATCTCACTTATATTAATTACTGCCCTGCTAATTAATTCGATCGTAAGTGCATGTTGGGTGCAAGAGAGAAAATCACCCCCAAAAATTTGGAGCTTTATTTTTAAAAATATATAAAAGACATAAAAATGTTGATCTATCTAAGTTTTTTGTAACGTCAAAAATATAGGTGCAAATTTTGTGACGCGGTTTCTCTGTTGCATCCAACATGTACTTACGGTGGAATTAATTAGCAGGGCAAATTAATATTGTCTAAGAAGACTTTATTATTGTTTAAGTTTTTTTCTTTGCTAATACTATTATGCTTTTATATGTTACAGCTGAAACCGGTGGTGGAAAGAGTTCAACAAATGTAATTACAAATGGTTAGTACAAATTCATAAGTAAATCTAAGTTGTTGCAGGTGAACAAAATCATCTTTATACGAAATAGGGCCATGTATTGTATGTATGATTCTTTCGACGGCTCAACTCATGATCTCCTGACTTAGACATTTTGCTCTTCTCAAAGTTAACCATTATACAACGATAGAAACAGATTGTAATCTAGATCTCCATTGGTCAATTGATTACAAATGGGGACCCAGCGTTAAAATCTGTTTGTTTTTCGCTTCTATTAAATATTATTTAATAGCATAAAAAACAGATTTTAATCTCTTAATCCAGTCTATGATTTCTATAATTAAACTTATAATTACTATTATTATAATCACCTCTGTGGTCTAGTGGTCCGGCGTTGGCGTTCACCACATTAGGTCCCGGGTTCGATTCCCGGATCGGGCAATTAAAAAAAATATTTTTTCAGTTTTCTGATATAAACAACGTTGCCCGGGTTGGAAAGTGCCTCGTTGGCGATAGGCTTGTCACCTATCACATTTGTGGGATCAAGTATCTTTGACTAATCGTGGGTGTACTCGTTATACCTACCTCTTCGGGGATACGGGCGTGAAGATACTTATTTTACTGTTACTATATACCTCTATTATTCTCCGGTTTTGCAACAGGCAATATTGAATGGGTAGATAGTGTTTTTTTAATATTATTTATGTTTAATTTTGGATGGTCGAACTGTATTGCTCTGAATGGATTGAGGGTCTAATGATCGAAGATATCAGTAAAAAGGAATCCACATCTTACTTTGATCGATCAGTTTGCTCCATATTTATATATTAATTAGCTGACCCGGCAAACGTCGTATTGTCATACAAATTACTTGTAAGTATTGAATAATTTGATGGGGTGATTGAGACGGGAAGGGATAATTGAGATGAAAACTATCCTATTTTTTAACAAACAGGACCAAACTGTAGATATCTACAAAATTTCACTGAAATCGGTTACGTCGGTTAGGAATCCATAGCGGACAAACAAAGTGATATGTAATTTATGTATATATATTAAGATTATGAATAATAAAAGATATTAGTAGTTGAAGAGATACCCAATAAATATTCGAAGTGAGAAGACGAAGAACAATATTTATTCAAACATTTTTAACAATATTTATAAAATTTTCTTTAACAGCGCAAACATCAGGTAACGGAAAAGCTTCAGCCACTGGAAATGGTGAGTACATAGTATATCTTAAAAAAATAATTGAATGAATGAAATTTCATACACAACATAAAATTAAAAATTTCAAAAAACCTCGACAAATCCTCAAACCACCATTCTGCTACATATGCATCATTTTAAGAGAAAAACGTGAAAGGACCTGATGATTTTTGAAAAGGGATCTTGTAGCATCAGGTTAACGTTACTACGGTTCCTTACTCAACAAATGAGCTTGAGTTGTTTTATTTCAAAGCTCCCATGGCCTCCAGATCCACTATGTGACCCTGGAAATGAGACCACACTCAATAAGCTTATTTTTTTAGTGCAGGAGTTCCATTGCCACTTTCTAGTTACGTTCTCAAACGCTGCGAATCAAAGGCCAACTATATCAGCCCAATCTCCGACGGCCACCTTCTAGTTCCATCACTATTATATTTTAGAAAACATCCGACACCTAAAGGTTTGCCAAAATAAACCGAACTAGCCCACATTCGATGGGTTTATCTAATTAGCTTAGAATTATAATGGACTTCTTCCACCTCTATCATCAGACCCTGAAAAACATCCAGCTCTAAAGTCCTTATAAGAACAAATCAAACGAGACCAAAATCGATGTAGTTGCTCAATTTCATTC
The DNA here is from genome assembly GCA_036924255.1 of Apodemia mormo. Classification (NCBI taxonomy): domain Eukaryota; kingdom Metazoa; phylum Arthropoda; class Insecta; order Lepidoptera; family Riodinidae; genus Apodemia; species Apodemia mormo. Next base: position 32,277,870 of record JAUPFN010000008.1, on the reverse strand, counting down.
ATTTGTTCGTTTCGTTCCCATGATCTTCTTCCCACTTTATTGTAAGAGTCTGGAAATCATCTAACACCTAATTATTTGTCAAAACAGAATAAATAAGTCCAAACGCGATGGGTTAATCTCGTTTAGATTAAAAGATCCTCTAGTCACCTTTCAGTTACATCAGCAGATTCTTAAAATTATCCAGCACCAAACAATACGCTAAGACAAACCCAATTAGCCCATACTCGATGGGCTTATCTGGTTTAGCAAGATCTTATGGACTTTTTCGAATTTCGTCCTCAGAAACTGTTCCAGAGTCCTGATAAGAACGAATCAAATGAGCCCAAAACCGATGGCGTCAATTTAAAATCAAAGTTCCCATAACCTTCTTCATGCTTCGTCATAGGACCACAGAAATTATCTAGCACCAGGGTATTTTTAAAAACAGAACAAATGAGTCCAAACTCTATGGGTTTATATTTGGTTGTTGTTTAGTTTAAAGATTCTCATAGCCCCCTTCAATTTATATTACTAAATTCAAAAAAATCACGTAGAACCAAAACCTTTGCCAAAACAAAACGAAGCAACACATAGTCATTGGGTTTTCTGGGTTAGCTTAGGATTTTTCATGGACTCCTTCCCGCTCTATCATCTGACACCAAAAGTTATCCTTCTCCAAAGACTTTAAAAGAACGAATTAGAAAAGTGGTCAAATTTTAATTCGAAGTTCCCATAACCTCCTTTCTGCTTCATCCTAAGACCCTGGAAATCATCTAGCATTAGAATATTTGTCAAAATAGAACAAATAAATCTATTTCTTCCCGGGCTCTATGGTTTTGTCTTGTTTGGTTTAAAAATGATCATGGCTACCTTCTAGTTTCATCATCAGATCCTAAAAATTATCCAGCACCAAAGGGTATGTCAAAACAAACATATGGATAAAACAAACAAATAGACTATTTCCAGTTCCTGTCATCAGGTACTGATAACCATCGTGCTTCAAAATCCTTGCAAAAATCTACTTCATTTTATTGCAGAGTTCCTGTGACCTCCATCATCGGCTCTATTAGAAGACACCGGAATTTTTTTAGCACCAGGATGTTTGATCAAACAGACCAAAGAATCCCAAACTCGATAGGTTTATCTGGTTAAGTTTAGAAGTTTCCATGACTACTTTCTAATTTCATGATTAGAGACTAGTAATCTTCCAGCACCCCATTTTTTGCCAAAATAAACCGAATTAGTCCCCACTTAATGGGTTAACCTGCTTTAGCTTAGGAGTTCTCAGGTATATTATCCATCCCTATCATAGGCACTGAAAGTGATTTCGCTCCAAAGCCCTTGTAATAACGAATCAAACGACCCTATTAGAGTGGTTGTTCAAACAAAACAAATGAGTCCAATTTTGATTAGTTTATCTTAATTAATTTAGGAGATTTCATGCTTACCTACCAGTTCCATCATCAGATCCTGGAAATCATCCAATACTAAGTTGTTTACGATAACAAGACATTATCTCGTTTAATTTGGGAGTTTATTGTAGTTGCATTTTGTATCTGGGTTCTTGGAGTTCTAATGTCACTTTTTTGGCTCGATCTTCAGAGCTTTATCATCATTAGAAAGAACTTACTGTAACAAATGAAATGACTGTAAACTCCATTATATTAGAAATTTCTGTCTATAAGTTATAATGGCACTATTACGACTCCATCTTCAAATCTTCGACATTATATGTAAAAGAAGTTCACGTCATCAATAATCCATTGAGTCCATACTTGACTATTTTATCTCAAAATGTGTTTCTTAAGTTTTCTGATAAAAACAACGTTACCCGTGATTGGAAAGTGCCCGTTTGGCGACAGGCTTGTCATCTATCACATTGTGGCACAAAATATCTTCAGCTAATCGTGGGTGCACTTGTTGTACCTTTGCCTACCTCTTAAGGGATACGGGGGTGAAGATACTTTTTTTATTTAACAACTGAACAGCGTTCCCGTCATAACGAACATGAAATCGAGGTACACGTCCATAGTGGAAAGAGAAACCATCGCCAATAGTGACCAAACTGGTGCGTTGCTATCGGTGTGGGGGCTGGCAATGCCACACGCATAAGTCTACCAGCTACTTTACCTTCCAAATCAGAACACGACAAATAACGAGCATTGACGCTATTTTCTGCAGAAAAAGGCGGTATAAAGCGGCAGAAAAAATTAGGCGGTGGTACTAAATACCCCGACGAGACGTCGCGAAACTCTATCAGCTAGTAGTCACGATGGTAATGACACATATAGCCGATCGGTCGCTTTTTACAGCCTGCCTGGCACAACAGCAGTTGGTCTATTGTTAAAGGAGCCCGGATCAACACAGGGGATACAAAAGAATACTTTTAGAATTGACAATAAGGAGCACAGTATTGCAAAGGATTCTATAGTAAATCCACAATCTATATATATATAAAAGGCAAATGTGACTAACTGATGTATCAACGCACAGGCCAAACCCTAGGGCTAGAAATTTGAATTTGAAATTTCACACACGTATTTTCCTTATGATGTAGACATCCACTAAGGAAGGATTTTTTTTGTAAGAAATTGAGGAATTGATTAAAGGAAAAATAATGAATTACGTGTTTCAGCATTTTTCAAAGTTTAATCCCTAAAAGGGTAAAATAGTGGATGATAGTTTTGTATAACCGCGCAAACTATTGCCAAACCATTAGTGTTAGATGCTTGAAATTTTGCACACGTATTTCTCTTGTGACGTAAGCATTGACTAAGAAAGCGTCATTAAAAATTCAATCCTCAAAGAGGTAAAATAGGGGAAAAAAGTTTTAAACATTTTGTTCCTTAGACATATTTGCATAAAATTTCGTACAAATTCAGTATAACAAGATAACGAGTTATGTATATCACCGTTTTTTAAAATTCCACCCCTCAAAGGGTAAAATAAGACATGAAAATTCAACCCTCAAAGGTGTGTAATGTAGGGGGGATGTAGTTTCTTTGAAACTTTATATTCCTTGGAATTACTTGCATAAAATTTCGTATAAATTGAGTGCGACAAAAATAATGAGTTAAGTATGTATTTCCGCGATATCCGAAATTCGACCTCTTACAAGGTATAATAGGGGAGGAAAGTTTTTAGGTAAACTCACAGTCCAAACCCTTAGGGCTAGCAATTCGTAATGTCGCAAACGTATTCCTCTTATGACGTTGGCATCCTAAGACTTAAGGATGGATTTTTCAAAATTCAACTACGATGGGGATGAAATAGGTTATAAAATTTTATATATTTTATTATTCCTTGGACATATTTGCTTGACATTTCATATGAATTGAGTACAGCAACAATAACGAGTTATGTATTTCAGCGTTTTTCAAAATTCAACGCCTAAAAGGTTAAAATAAAAATATAACAGAGTATATAAACGCACATGATAAACCCTTAGATCAAGAAACTTAAAATTTCGCACACATATTTCTCCTATGACGTACGCAACGACTGAGGAAGGACTATACAAATTTCAACCCTCAATGGGGTGTAATATGGGATGAAATTTCTTTGAAACTTTGTATTCCTTGGGCATACTTGCATAAAATGCGTATGAATTGATTATGGCAAAAAACATGAGTTATATATGTATTTCAGCGTTTTTAAAAATTCAGCCCCTTACAGGATAAAATAAGTCATTAAAGTTTTATATAAACGTACAGACAAACAATTGCTAGAAACTTGAAATTTGACACACGTATTCCTCTTGTGACGTTAGCACTTAGCATCCACTAAGAAATGATTGTTGAAAATTTAACCTCCAAGAGGGTCAAATAGAGGAATAAAAATTTTATGAAAAATTTTTTTAGTTAACCAATAAGGTTTCGGCCTTCTTCAATATTTTAGTACTTAAGAACTACGTCAAATGCAGTTTCAAAAACCAAAATCAAATGAAGTTTTGAAAAATTTCAGCTTTTCAAATATTAATATTTTGTAGTTCCAGCAAATTTACTTAATATTTTTTAAATAAATATGTATGTATGTATGTCTCTCTGTGTGTATGTAAACATCTCATAATTTTTTTGAACGGCTTGACCAGAATCCAATCGATTCCGTTCAACTTAGACTTTCTGAAAGTTTGGACCGATTCGATCCAGAAAATTTTGAGAATTTTCGCAAAAACCTCAAAAAAAATTTAATGCTACAGAATTTTTTTTATATAACTTCTAGATTTATGAACCGATTGAGTACAAAATCTAACCAGCTCTTTTACCCCAAAACACTGCGTCCAATGCATAAATTGCATCAAAATCAGTTTATCCGTTCGGGAGTTATCGTTGACGAAAATTTTTTAATAAAGTGTTTTTCGACAAAATTTCGAAATTTTTCAACCAATATTTTTGTTCATTGTAATATTTCAACCAAAAAGTACGTCAAATGCCTTTTCAAAAATTAAAATCGATTCAAATTTTCAAAAGTAATAGCTTTTCGAATATTAAAATTACGTTGTTTACAGAAAACTTACTTCGTATTTTTTTAAAATAACTTTCAGGCTAATTTATCGATTTATTTTAAAATCGGCTTAAACGAATGTGTCAAATACCGTAAAATGGATTATATCGGTTGATTCTTTCAGGATTTTTCAATGACGAAAGTTTTCGAAAAAGTTTTTTTATATATTTCTTAGACATTTTTTACCTAATAAAACAAATTAGAGCTCAAAAATTGCGTAGAATTTTACTCGAAAAATCAAAGTCGGTAATCATTTCGAAAAAAATATATAGCTTTTCGAACACTGAATAACTATAATTTAAAAAAAACTTTGTATTTTGAACTCTTTGAACTCAAAACTCTACGCTTATGTATATTTTTTTCTTTGAGCTTTAAATACCTCAATTTAGCGGGAAGTTTCAGGGATGACCTACAGGGTTTACCGGCTTACAGATTTTTTTAATACAGTTACGTTAATTGTTTAGATAGTGGTCTTACATATATAGCAATCCTAATAGATAGGTATAATTTATTTAGGTTTGCAGTACAGTTCGGTATATGCAATATTATCATAGGTAGATTTAGGTTAAGTATTACAAGTTTCTTTTATAACTACTATATACTTTTATAGTTTGTTGTTATCAGTAGTTATTTTTAATTTTACTTGTTTTACTTAAATTTTGGTAATAAAACATCGTATATAAATAACTAAAATGAATATGTAAATATTATTTTTTATACAAAAGCAGCGGCCCGCCCGACTTTGTGGAGATTCTCAATAAAATAAGTTATAAAGAAAGGTTAAATAAGACCTAAAGTGAATATGCACGAGCGAAGCCGCGGGCAACAGCTAGTAATAGTATAAATGCGAAAGTAACTCTGTATATCTGTCTGTCTGTTTCTTCTTAACGGCTTAACCACTAAACCGATTTAGATGAACAAATTTGGTACAAAAATAGTTTGAGACCCGAGAAATGACATATGAGTTTTTATCCCGAAAATTCCACGAGAACAGGAACTATGCAAATAAAACACAGGGACTGTCTACCTTTAAAACCACGGTAATACGAAGTAACTTAGGTTACTTTTATGGCCAATTGCACTAATATTGTCTTAGCTTAGGACAATCTCCTAAATAGTATGCTGTCACTTCTTGTCTTAAATGAAAAGAATGCGATAGCATCATGTTTAGGATTATCCTAAGCTAAGACAATGTTAGTGCAATTGGCCAATAGACATTTTTCCACACGGACGAAGTCACGGGTACAGGTAGTGTAGAATATTTTTTTCGTCAGGATTAGGACGTAAATTCTTATATATAAAATTCTCGTGTCACACTTTTAGTCACCATACTTCTCCGAAACGTCTATACCGATTTTGATGAAATTTTATATGTATATTCAGTAGGTCTTAGAATAGGCTTTTCATACCCCTAAGTGATAAGGGTCGTCCACCCCAATTTTTGTGGCATTGAAAGACATAGGACCCTAAATTTTCACTCCTCTATCATAAACTCCTCTTTTATAATAGCGATATTAGTTATTCAATATTTTATGTTAAAACATCGTTTGCCTTGTCCGCTAGTTATCTATACAGGGTTACTTTTAAAGGTCCGGCCAAATTTTCAGAGGCTGTTCTGAATCGATAATATGGTCGATTTATGTAATAAAAAAACATTTAAAAAATCAAAATTTTATTTTTATCCGACACAATAATCATAACGCATGAATATCATTTCAATTTCGCAAAATTCGAACTAAGTAAAATATATAGACTCAATCAGATCAAAAGTAATCGAAAGAAACGTACTTAGGGCGACAGACTACATAATGGTTAAAATCGTAATTATAGGTAAATGTAAAATGACACACTGCGAAGTTTACAGAGTTCATTTACAAGTCTCGGTGCATATAATTCATGAATGAAGTGGGATATTTTTAAACGAATATTTTATATCATCTTGCAATAATTTTGCAATAATAATTAAAACGCACTTCAATTCACTATTAAGTTCCTAATTTTAAAATTTGGCCGGACCCTTAAAAGTAACTATGTATAAATTAATTATATTAATTGCAACAAACATTGCCGCACTAACAATTAAATTAACTATTACATCTTATTACAGCGATGTCAAGCCGCACTCCAAGAACACCGGGTGGTCCAAGCAAACCAAGCAAACAAAGCGAACCAAGCGAACCAAGCACACCAAGCAAACCAATCAAACCAAGCAAACCAAGCAAACCAAGCGGTCCAAGCGGTCCAAACGCTCCAAGCGGTGAAAGCAGTCCAAGCGTTCCAAGCGGTCCAAGCGATGAAACGAGTAGTCCAGGCGGTCCGAGCAGTCCGAACGGTCCAAGCGGTCTTAACGGTCCAAGCGGTAAACCGAGTGGACCAAGCAAACCAAGCGAATCAAGCGGTCCAAGCGGTCCAAACGGTCCAAACGGTCCAAGCGGTGAAAACAGTCCAAGCGTTCCAAGCGGTCCAAGCGATAAACCGAGTAGTCCAGGCGGTCCGAGCAGTCCGAACGGTCCAAGCGGTCTTAACGGTCCAAGCGGTAAACCGAGTGGACCAAGCAAACCAAGCGAATCAAGCGAACCAAGCAGTCCAAGCGGTCCAAACGGTCCAAGCAGTTCAAACGGTCCAAGCTGTCCAAGCGATAAACCGAGTAGTCCAGGCGGTCCGGGCGGTTCAAACGGGAAACCGAGTAGTCCAGGCGGTCCGGGCGGTTCAAGCGGTCCAATCTCCCCGAGTGGTTCAGGTGGTGAACAAAGTAGCAATTCTAACTCAAATGTTAATGGTAAGATTGGCCTCTTTGGTAATATAAACATAATTTTAGTTTAATTCTAAGCTTAAAATGACCAAGCTATTTGTATGAAAGACATATAGCAACGATTTTGTTAGACTCATGCTATGTAGTCGTCAGCGACAATCCATGCTTTGTTCAACATTGTATGAATATCAATAACAGACCGCACAAATACTATCTTTTCAATATTATCTATATCTATACACGTAATAAAATCGTAGGAAAGTCAAAACTTTACATTGAATATTTTTCTAAAAGAATACTTGGGGCGTGATCTACAATCGGTATCAAACGTGCGAAACGTTGTAAATCCTTGTATGTTAAACGTATTTAGATACATCGTGAAAAAAATTGAAATGTGCCAGGTTGTGCTATTTTATCGTGCTGAATATGAAGCCAAGGTTTAATAATACCCCTGGAGTGATTTTATTTCATCTGTAAGTACTATAACTCTGTATTTCTGGGTGTAAATGTAAGCTGCACAGACAACCTAATGCCGCGTCCGCACAGACAGGCGGCTTACTACTATGTAAGCGGTAAGGCTACTATAGCCTCCCTTGCGCCTCGTGACAAAAAACTAACACGTTTGTTTACTTGAATAAGTTGCTAAGCAATTCTATGCGCCAAGCGCGTATTACCGACGCAGGATGTCCGGCCTATAGTAGCAAAGTCCGGCAGGCATGTCTGCGGGCTTGCCTGCGAGCATATCCGTCTAGTTACTTCCTTGCTTAAAGCAAGCCGCTTGTCTGGGCGGGCGTAGCTAACGTAGCTAATATGTTGCCTTGAAAGGCGTATCCAGTTTAATTCTTGGTATCAATGATACCGAGACCTAGTGGACTTACCATTGGTTAGTGTTTGTCCGTTAAACATAGTGTTCAGCATAATTTTGTCGTACAAAGGATATTTATTTCTAATTTTTATGTCATTTTGTTACAAACACGGAGATGGTTCTCCTAGTGGAAAAAGATAACCATTGGCTATAGCCTCCAAATAATAATATTATCGCTGGACAAATTACACACATCTAACCCCAAAGTAAACAAATTGCTTGTGTTATGGGTGTAAGCCAACGGTACTAACACATAGAAAGACTGTTATATACAACACCCAAATCCAGAAATACAAACATCTATGCTCATCACATAAATATTAGTCCCCATTTGGAATCGAATCCGAGCCCCATCGCTTCGTAGTTAGGTTCGTTAACCACTCGACCAACGGGGCGGTCAGAATATGTTAATGGTGCGTTGCTATTCATGTGGCGATATATTGATGTCACGTGTATTATTTGAATTTATTTTAGTGGCTATTTTACACGCCAAACAATAACTAGAAAGTGAAAAGCTCTGACGCTATTACGGCATTAGTAGGTAAGGCAGTGGGACCAATTAACGTTGTAGAACTCTACCACCTAGTGACATGTTTAGCCAATGGTTTTTCTACTGCGTACTTCCTTGCAGAAAGATGTGATTCTTCAAAGGACTTGAACTAACGTCTAAACCCTAAAACCCGTCTAACACGGGGAAAACGGATGTGCCAATGTCTATGTAAATTATTATTTATTATTATTACTTATTTATTCCTGAAGCAATATCGTCAATGCTTGTCTTATTCCGGTTTAAAGGTTAAGGTAGCCGGTAGACTTATGCGTGTGGCATTGCCATCCCGCCACACGGATAGCAACGCACCATTAAGGACATTAAAAAAAACTACGCTACATCAGCTATGATGAAGCCGATTGGTAAAAATTATGACTAGCGTGATAGATGTGCCCTAGGTGTATTCCCATATGGGCACAACTTCAGCTTTAGGTACTTCTTGAATTCGTAGCCAATTTTAAACAGAATTCGTGTGATCTTAATATAATATCTTGCTTATAATGCAAAATTATTCTAGATATTTTGTACAAAATTATCACATATATGTATATAAAAGCATACCTTAATATGTATATAAAAGCCTAAGGTTCAATCCATCTGTAGATAAATCAAAAATATTTTAGCTGTAAATTCTTTGAGCACTAATTCTAATTTTACAGTTTAAATTAAATACTTTTTTATACTTCGACAAGTACAAATAAAGAATTTAAATAACTGATCTTGATTTGGAAGTAAACTAATCAAAAAAGCCTGTTTAAAATATTGTTTTGTTTGAGATTTTTAATGTTCAATTAAAATAAAAATAAAAATATTTTGTATACACACTACTTTGATTTAAACAAAAATAAAATTAAAATAATTTGTATTGTTTATAGCATCAAGTAGCGGTAACGGTAAAGGTTCAGCTAATGCGAATGCCAGTGGTAAGTGTAATAAAATTTTATTTAAGAAATTGCTTGAGAATAATAAAAAAAAATGTATGAGTGAAAGTATGATAACAATTAAGTAAAAAAAAGAACTTGCCCATCACAAACTCAATGAAGCAACAGATTTGCCAAAAGTTCGTAGAATTAAATGCCACATCGTATTGAGAATTTTCAAGTTTACAAAAATTTTGTCACTAACTAAAAATACTTCTTATTTTTTAAATAAGAAGCACTTTTCACTTAATATGTTACAATTATATTATAACTAGCCGTTGCCCGCAACTTCGTCCGCGCGAACTTTGTTTACTCCGCTCCCACTGGTCGTAGCAAGATGTTATATAGCCTATAACCTTCCTCGATAAACAAGCTATCCAACTCAAAAAGAATTATTCAAATTGGTTCAGCAGTTTTCGAGATTACCGCGTACAACCATCTCGAGAGTGAAGTGATTAAAGCAATGAAACTGCAAAAAAGATTTCAGTTCTCCTGTTCTTGAAAACTGTATCTCCCGTGTGCGTCCGGGCTCCTTTGAAGAATAGACGAACTGCCGTTCTGCCAGGTAGGTCGTAAAAAACTGATTGACTGATTGGCTACACGTGTCGCTACCGTCGTGACTACTAGGTGGTAGAGTTCCGCAACATCTGGCCCGGGTGTTTGGTACCACTGCCATACCTATTCCTGCGACGCTCCAAACCGGAATACGACAGTGACAACAGCTGTCAATTACTGATTATATATTATAGTATAGCAGAACTCTGTCTCCTGATGTCCTACGATCAGGAAAATTCATGTAAAATATTCTATATATGTATATATATATATATATATATATATATATATATATATATATATATATATATATATATATATATATATATATATATATATATATATATATATATATATATATATATATATATATATATATGCATATATATATTTGCCAGGTCAGCTACTATATAATAAAATTGGGCAATTGCATGTCGGGCCACGCCCAATGTATGATTCCGTAGTTGTCCATCTCACTTATATTAATTACTGCCCTGCTAATTAATTCGATCGTAAGTGCATGTTGGGTGCAAGAGAGAAAATCACCCCCAAAAATTTGGAGCTTTATTTTTAAAAATATATAAAAGACATAAAAATGTTGATCTATCTAAGTTTTTTGTAACGTCAAAAATATAGGTGCAAATTTTGTGACGCGGTTTCTCTGTTGCATCCAACATGTACTTACGGTGGAATTAATTAGCAGGGCAAATTAATATTGTCTAAGAAGACTTTATTATTGTTTAAGTTTTTTTCTTTGCTAATACTATTATGCTTTTATATGTTACAGCTGAAACCGGTGGTGGAAAGAGTTCAACAAATGTAATTACAAATGGTTAGTACAAATTCATAAGTAAATCTAAGTTGTTGCAGGTGAACAAAATCATCTTTATACGAAATAGGGCCATTTATTGTATGTATGATTCTTTCGACGGCTCAACTCATGATCTCCTGACTTAGACATTTTGCTCTTCTCAAAGTTAACCATTATACAACGATAGAAACAGATTGTAATCTAGATCTCCATTGGTCAATTGATTACAAATGGGGACCCAGCGTTAAAATCTGTTTGTTTTTCGCTTCTATTAAATATTATTTAATAGCATAAAAAACAGATTTTAATCTCTTAATCCAGTCTATGATTTCTATAATTAAACTTATAATTACTATTATTATAATCACCTCTGTGGTCTAGTGGTCCGGCGTTGGCGTTCACCACATTAGGTCCCGGGTTCGATTCCCGGATCGGGCAATTAAAAAAAATATTTTTTCAGTTTTCTGATATAAACAACGTTGCCCGGGTTGGAAAGTGCCTCGTTGGCGATAGGCTTGTCACCTATCACATTTGTGGGATCAAGTATCTTTGACTAATCGTGGGTGTACTCGTTATACCTACCTCTTCGGGGATACGGGCGTGAAGATACTTATTTTACTGTTACTATATACCTCTATTATTCTCCGGTTTTGCAACAGGCAATATTGAATGGGTAGATAGTGTTTTTTTAATATTATTTATGTTTAATTTTGGATGGTCGAACTGTATTGCTCTGAATGGATTGAGGGTCTAATGATCGAAGATATCAGTAAAAAGGAATCCACATCTTACTTTGATCGATCAGTTTGCTCCATATTTATATATTAATTAGCTGACCCGGCAAACGTCGTATTGTCATACAAATTACTTGTAAGTATTGAATAATTTGATGGGGTGATTGAGACGGGAAGGGATAATTGAGATGAAAACTATCCTATTTTTTAACAAACAGGACCAAACTGTAGATATCTACAAAATTTCACTGAAATCGGTTACGTCGGTTAGGAATCCATAGCGGACAAACAAAGTGATATGTAATTTATGTATATATATTAAGATTATGAATAATAAAAGATATTAGTAGTTGAAGAGATACCCAATAAATATTCGAAGTGAGAAGACGAAGAACAATATTTATTCAAACATTTTTAACAATATTTATAAAATTTTCTTTAACAGCGCAAACATCAGGTAACGGAAAAGCTTCAGCCACTGGAAATGGTGAGTACATAGTATATCTTAAAAAAATAATTGAATGAATGAAATTTCATACACAACATAAAATTAAAAATTTCAAAAAACCTCGACAAATCCTCAAACCACCATTCTGCTACATATGCATCATTTTAAGAGAAAAACGTGAAAGGACCTGATGATTTTTGAAAAGGGATCTTGTAGCATCAGGTTAACGTTACTACGGTTCCTTACTCAACAAATGAGCTTGAGTTGTTTTATTTCAAAGCTCCCATGGCCTCCAGATCCACTATGTGACCCTGGAAATGAGACCACACTCAATAAGCTTATTTTTTTAGTGCAGGAGTTCCATTGCCACTTTCTAGTTACGTTCTCAAACGCTGCGAATCAAAGGCCAACTATATCAGCCCAATCTCCGACGGCCACCTTCTAGTTCCATCACTATTATATTTTAGAAAACATCCGACACCTAAAGGTTTGCCAAAATAAACCGAACTAGCCCACATTCGATGGGTTTATCTAATTAGCTTAGAATTATAATGGACTTCTTCCACCTCTATCATCAGACCCTGAAAAACATCCAGCTCTAAAGTCCTTATAAGAACAAATCAAACGAGACCAAAATCGATGTAGTTGCTCAATTTCATTCATTTGTTCGTTTCGTTCCCATGATCTTCTTCCCACTTTATTGTAAGAGTCTGGAAATCATCTAACACCTAATTATTTGTCAAAACAGAATAAATAAGTCCAAACGCGATGGGTTAATCTCGTTTAGATTAAAAGATCCTCTAGTCACCTTTCAGTTACATCAGCAGATTCTTAAAATTATCCAGCACCAAACAATACGCTAAGACAAACCCAATTAGCCCATACTCGATGGGCTTATCTGGTTTAGCAAGATCTTATGGACTTTTTCGAATTTCGTCCTCAGAAACTGTTCCAGAGTCCTGATAAGAACGAATCAAATGAGCCCAAAACCGATGGCGTCAATTTAAAATCAAAGTTCCCATAACCTTCTTCATGCTTCGTCATAGGACCACAGAAATTATCTAGCACCAGGGTATTTTTAAAAACAGAACAAATGAGTCCAAACTCTATGGGTTTATATTTGGTTGTTGTTTAGTTTAAAGATTCTCATAGCCCCCTTCAATTTATATTACTAAATTCAAAAAAATCACGTAGAACCAAAACCTTTGCCAAAACAAAACGAAGCAACACATAGTCATTGGGTTTTCTGGGTTAGCTTAGGATTTTTCATGGACTCCTTCCCGCTCTATCATCTGACACCAAAAGTTATCCTTCTCCAAAGACTTTAAAAGAACGAATTAGAAAAGTGGTCAAATTTTAATTCGAAGTTCCCATAACCTCCTTTCTGCTTCATCCTAAGACCCTGGAAATCATCTAGCATTAGAATATTTGTCAAAATAGAACAAATAAATCTATTTCTTCCCGGGCTCTATGGTTTTGTCTTGTTTGGTTTAAAAATGATCATGGCTACCTTCTAGTTTCATCATCAGATCCTAAAAATTATCCAGCACCAAAGGGTATGTCAAAACAAACATATGGATAAAACAAACAAATAGACTATTTCCAGTTCCTGTCATCAGGTACTGATAACCATCGTGCTTCAAAATCCTTGCAAAAATCTACTTCATTTTATTGCAGAGTTCCTGTGACCTCCATCATCGGCTCTATTAGAAGACACCGGAATTTTTTTAGCACCAGGATGTTTGATCAAACAGACCAAAGAATCCCAAACTCGATAGGTTTATCTGGTTAAGTTTAGAAGTTTCCATGACTACTTTCTAATTTCATGATTAGATACTAGTAATCTTCCAGCACCCCATTTTTTGCCAAAATAAACCGAATTAGTCCCCACTTAATGGGTTAACCTGCTTTAGCTTAGGAGTTCTCAGGTATATTATCCATCCCTATCATAGGCACTGAAAGTGATTTCGCTCCAAAGCCCTTGTAATAACGAATCAAACGACCCTATTAGAGTGGTTGTTCAAACAAAACAAATGAGTCCAATTTTGATTAGTTTATCTTAATTAATTTAGGAGATTTCATGCTTACCTACCAGTTCCATCATCAGATCCTGGAAATCATCCAATACTAAGTTGTTTACGATAACAAGACATTATCTCGTTTAATTTGGGAGTTTATTGTAGTTGCATTTTGTATCTGGGTTCTTGGAGTTCTAATGTCACTTTTTTGGCTCGATCTTCAGAGCTTTATCATCATTAGAAAGAACTTACTGTAACAAATGAAATGACTGTAAACTCCATTATATTAGAAATTTCTGTCTATAAGTTATAATGGCACTATTACGACTCCATCTTCAAATCTTCGACATTATATGTAAAAGAAGTTCACGTCATCAATAATCCATTGAGTCCATACTTGACTATTTTATCTCAAAATGTGTTTCTTAAGTTTTCTGATAAAAACAACGTTACCCGTGATTGGAAAGTGCCCGTTTGGCGACAGGCTTGTCATCTATCACATTGTGGCACAAAATATCTTCAGCTAATCGTGGGTGCACTTGTTGTACCTTTGCCTACCTCTTAAGGGATACGGGGGTGAAGATACTTTTTTTATTTAACAACTGAACAGCGTTCCCGTCATAACGAACATGAAATCGAGGTACACGTCCATAGTGGAAAGAGAAACCATCGCCAATAGTGACCAAACTGGTGCGTTGCTATCGGTGTGGGGGCTGGCAATGCCACACGCATAAGTCTACCAGCTACTTTACCTTCCAAATCAGAACACGACAAATAACGAGCATTGACGCTATTTTCTGCAGAAAAAGGCGGTATAAAGCGGCAGAAAAAATTAGGCGGTGGTACTAAATACCCCGACGAGACGTCGCGAAACTCTATCAGCTAGTAGTCACGATGGTAATGACACATATAGCCGATCGGTCGCTTTTTACAGCCTGCCTGGCACAACAGCAGTTGGTCTATTGTTAAAGGAGCCCGGATCAACACAGGGGATACAAAAGAATACTTTTAGAATTGACAATAAGGAGCACAGTATTGCAAAGGATTCTATAGTAAATCCACAATCTATATATATATAAAAGGCAAATGTGACTAACTGATGTATCAACGCACAGGCCAAACCCTAGGGCTAGAAATTTGAATTTGAAATTTCACACACGTATTTTCCTTATGATGTAGACATCCACTAAGGAAGGATTTTTTTTGTAAGAAATTGAGGAATTGATTAAAGGAAAAATAATGAATTACGTGTTTCAGCATTTTTCAAAGTTTAATCCCTAAAAGGGTAAAATAGTGGATGATAGTTTTGTATAACCGCGCAAACTATTGCCAAACCATTAGTGTTAGATGCTTGAAATTTTGCACACGTATTTCTCTTGTGA
Organism: Apodemia mormo; assembly: GCA_036924255.1. Classification (NCBI taxonomy): domain Eukaryota; kingdom Metazoa; phylum Arthropoda; class Insecta; order Lepidoptera; family Riodinidae; genus Apodemia; species Apodemia mormo. The sequence goes on along the minus strand of JAUPFN010000008.1, from coordinate 32,262,353 downwards.
CGTAAGCATTGACTAAGAAAGCGTCATTAAAAATTCAATCCTCAAAGAGGTAAAATAGGGGAAAAAAGTTTTAAACATTTTGTTCCTTAGACATATTTGCATAAAATTTCGTACAAATTCAGTATAACAAGATAACGAGTTATGTATATCACCGTTTTTTAAAATTCCACCCCTCAAAGGGTAAAATAAGACATGAAAATTCAACCCTCAAAGGTGTGTAATGTAGGGGGGATGTAGTTTCTTTGAAACTTTATATTCCTTGGAATTACTTGCATAAAATTTCGTATAAATTGAGTGCGACAAAAATAATGAGTTAAGTATGTATTTCCGCGATATCCGAAATTCGACCTCTTACAAGGTATAATAGGGGAGGAAAGTTTTTAGGTAAACTCACAGTCCAAACCCTTAGGGCTAGCAATTCGTAATGTCGCAAACGTATTCCTCTTATGACGTTGGCATCCTAAGACTTAAGGATGGATTTTTCAAAATTCAACTACGATGGGGATGAAATAGGTTATAAAATTTTATATATTTTATTATTCCTTGGACATATTTGCTTGACATTTCATATGAATTGAGTACAGCAACAATAACGAGTTATGTATTTCAGCGTTTTTCAAAATTCAACGCCTAAAAGGTTAAAATAAAAATATAACAGAGTATATAAACGCACATGATAAACCCTTAGATCAAGAAACTTAAAATTTCGCACACATATTTCTCCTATGACGTACGCAACGACTGAGGAAGGACTATACAAATTTCAACCCTCAATGGGGTGTAATATGGGATGAAATTTCTTTGAAACTTTGTATTCCTTGGGCATACTTGCATAAAATGCGTATGAATTGATTATGGCAAAAAACATGAGTTATATATGTATTTCAGCGTTTTTAAAAATTCAGCCCCTTACAGGATAAAATAAGTCATTAAAGTTTTATATAAACGTACAGACAAACAATTGCTAGAAACTTGAAATTTGACACACGTATTCCTCTTATGACGTTAGCACTTAGCATCCACTAAGAAATGATTGTTGAAAATTTAACCTCCAAGAGGGTCAAATAGAGGAATAAAAATTTTATGAAAAATTTTTTTAGTTAACCAATAAGGTTTCGGCCTTCTTCAATATTTTAGTACTTAAGAACTACGTCAAATGCAGTTTCAAAAACCAAAATCAAATGAAGTTTTGAAAAATTTCAGCTTTTCAAATATTAATATTTTGTAGTTCCAGCAAATTTACTTAATATTTTTTAAATAAATATGTATGTATGTATGTCTCTCTGTGTGTATGTAAACATCTCATAATTTTTTTGAACGGCTTGACCAGAATCCAATCGATTCCATTCAACTTAGACTTTCTGAAAGTTTGGACCGATTCGATCCAGAAAATTTTGAGAATTTTCGCAAAAACCTCAAAAAAAATTTAATGCTACAGAATTTTTTTTATATAACTTCTAGATTTATGAACCGATTGAGTACAAAATCTAACCAGCTCTTTTACCCCAAAACACTGCGTCCAATGCATAAATTGCATCAAAATCAGTTTATCCGTTCGGGAGTTATCGTTGACGAAAATTTTTTAATAAAGTGTTTTTCGACAAAATTTCGAAATTTTTCAACCAATATTTTTGTTCATTGTAATATTTCAACCAAAAAGTACGTCAAATGCCTTTTCAAAAATTAAAATCGATTCAAATTTTCAAAAGTAATAGCTTTTCGAATATTAAAATTACGTTGTTTACAGAAAACTTACTTCGTATTTTTTTAAAATAACTTTCAGGCTAATTTATCGATTTATTTTAAAATCGGCTTAAACGAATGTGTCAAATACCGTAAAATGGATTATATCGGTTGATTCTTTCAGGATTTTTCAATGACGAAAGTTTTCGAAAAAGTTTTTTTATATATTTCTTAGACATTTTTTACCTAATAAAACAAATTAGAGCTCAAAAATTGCGTAGAATTTTACTCGAAAAATCAAAGTCGGTAATCATTTCGAAAAAAATATATAGCTTTTCGAACACTGAATAACTATAATTTAAAAAAAACTTTGTATTTTGAACTCTTTGAACTCAAAACTCTACGCTTATGTATATTTTTTTCTTTGAGCTTTAAATACCTCAATTTAGCGGGAAGTTTCAGGGATGACCTACAGGGTTTACCGGCTTACAGATTTTTTTAATACAGTTACGTTAATTGTTTAGATAGTGGTCTTACATATATAGCAATCCTAATAGATAGGTATAATTTATTTAGGTTTGCAGTACAGTTCGGTATATGCAATATTATCATAGGTAGATTTAGGTTAAGTATTACAAGTTTCTTTTATAACTACTATATACTTTTATAGTTTGTTGTTATCAGTAGTTATTTTTAATTTTACTTGTTTTACTTAAATTTTGGTAATAAAACATCGTATATAAATAACTAAAATGAATATGTAAATATTATTTTTTATACAAAAGCAGCGGCCCGCCCGACTTTGTAGAGATTCTCAATAAAATAAGTTATAAAGAAAGGTTAAATAAGACCTAAAGTGAATATGCACGAGCGAAGCCGCGGGCAACAGCTAGTAATAGTATAAATGCGAAAGTAACTCTGTATATCTGTCTGTCTGTTTCTTCTTAACGGCTTAACCACTAAACCGATTTAGATGAACAAATTTGGTACAAAAATAGTTTGAGACCCGAGAAATGACATATGAGTTTTTATCCCGAAAATTCCACGAGAACAGGAACTATGCAAATAAAACACCGGGACTGTCTACCTTTAAAACCACGGTAATACGAAGTAACTTAGGTTACTTTTATGGCCAATTGCACTAATATTGTCTTAGCTTAGGACAATCTCCTAAATAGTATGCTGTCACTTCTTGTCTTAAATGAAAAGAATGCGATAGCATCATGTTTAGGATTATCCTAAGCTAAGACAATGTTAGTGCAATTGGCCAATAGACATTTTTCCACACGGACGAAGTCACGGGTACAGGTAGTGTAGAATATTTTTTTCGTCAGGATTAGGACGTAAATTCTTATATATAAAATTCTCGTGTCACACTTTTAGTCACCATACTTCTCCGAAACGTCTATACCGATTTTGATGAAATTTTATATGTATATTCAGTAGGTCTTAGAATAGGCTTTTAATACCCCTAAGTGATAAGGGTCGTCCACCCCAATTTTTGTGGCATTGAAAGACATAGGACCCTAAATTTTCACTCCTCTATCATAAACTCCTCTTTTATAATAGCGATATTAGTTATTCAATATTTTATGTTAAAACATCGTTTGCCTTGTCCGCTAGTTATCTATACAGGGTTACTTTTAAAGGTCCGGCCAAATTTTCAGAGGCTGTTCTGAATCGATAATATGGTCGATTTATGTAATAAAAAAACATTTAAAAAATCAAAATTTTATTTTTATCCGACACAATAATCATAACGCATGAATATCATTTCAATTTCGCAAAATTCGAACTAAGTAAAATATATAGACTCAATCAGATCAAAAGTAATCGAAAGAAACGTACTTAGGGCGACAGACTACATAATGGTTAAAATCGTAATTATAGGTAAATGTAAAATGACACACTGCGAAGTTTACAGAGTTCATTTACAAGTCTCGGTGCATATAATTCATGAATGAAGTGGGATATTTTTAAACGAATATTTTATATCATCTTGCAATAATTTTGCAATAATAATTAAAACGCACTTCAATTCACTATTAAGTTCCTAATTTTAAAATTTGGCCGGACCCTTAAAAGTAACTATGTATAAATTAATTATATTAATTGCAACAAACATTGCCGCACTAACAATTAAATTAACTATTACATCTTATTACAGCGATGTCAAGCCGCACTCCAAGAACACCGGGTGGTCCAAGCAAACCAAGCAAACAAAGCGAACCAAGCGAACCAAGCACACCAAGCAAACCAATCAAACCAAGCAAACCAAGCAAACCAAGCGGTCCAAGCGGTCCAAACGCTCCAAGCGGTGAAAGCAGTCCAAGCGTTCCAAGCGGTCCAAGCGATGAAACGAGTAGTCCAGGCGGTCCGAGCAGTCCGAACGGTCCAAGCGGTCTTAACGGTCCAAGCGGTAAACCGAGTGGACCAAGCAAACCAAGCGAATCAAGCGGTCCAAGCGGTCCAAACGGTCCAAACGGTCCAAGCGGTGAAAACAGTCCAAGCGTTCCAAGCGGTCCAAGCGATAAACCGAGTAGTCCAGGCGGTCCGAGCAGTCCGAACGGTCCAAGCGGTCTTAACGGTCCAAGCGGTAAACCGAGTGGACCAAGCAAACCAAGCGAATCAAGCGAACCAAGCAGTCCAAGCGGTCCAAACGGTCCAAGCAGTTCAAACGGTCCAAGCTGTCCAAGCGATAAACCGAGTAGTCCAGGCGGTCCGGGCGGTTCAAACGGGAAACCGAGTAGTCCAGGCGGTCCGGGCGGTTCAAGCGGTCCAATCTCCCCGAGTGGTTCAGGTGGTGAACAAAGTAGCAATTCTAACTCAAATGTTAATGGTAAGATTGGCCTCTTTGGTAATATAAACATAATTTTAGTTTAATTCTAAGCTTAAAATGACCAAGCTATTTGTATGAAAGACATATAGCAACGATTTTGTTAGACTCATGCTATGTAGTCGTCAGCGACAATCCATGCTTTGTTCAACATTGTATGAATATCAATAACAGACCGCACAAATACTATCTTTTCAATATTATCTATATCTATACACGTAATAAAATCGTAGGAAAGTCAAAACTTTACATTGAATATTTTTCTAAAAGAATACTTGGGGCGTGATCTACAATCGGTATCAAACGTGCGAAACGTTGTAAATCCTTGTATGTTAAACGTATTTAGATACATCGTGAAAAAAATTGAAATGTGCCAGGTTGTGCTATTTTATCGTGCTGAATATGAAGCCAAGGTTTAATAATACCCCTGGAGTGATTTTATTTCATCTGTAAGTACTGTAACTCTGTATTTCTGGGTGTAAATGTAAGCTGCACAGACAACCTAATGCCGCGTCCGCACAGACAGGCGGCTTACTACTATGTAAGCGGTAAGGCTACTATAGCCTCCCTTGCGCCTCGTGACAAAAAACTAACACGTTTGTTTACTTGAATAAGTTGCTAAGCAATTCTATGCGCCAAGCGCGTATTACCGACGCAGGATGTCCGGCCTATAGTAGCAAAGTCCGGCAGGCATGTCTGCGGGCTTGCCTGCGAGCATATCCGTCTAGTTACTTCCTTGCTTAAAGCAAGCCGCTTGTCTGGGCGGGCGTAGCTAACGTAGCTAATATGTTGCCTTGAAAGGCGTATCCAGTTTAATTCTTGGTATCAATGATACCGAGACCTAGTGGACTTACCATTGGTTAGTGTTTGTCCGTTAAACATAGTGTTCAGCATAATTTTGTCGTACAAAGGATATTTATTTCTAATTTTTATGTCATTTTGTTACAAACACGGAGATGGTTCTCCTAGTGGAAAAAGATAACCATTGGCTATAGCCTCCAAATAATAATATTATCGCTGGACAAATTACACACATCTAACCCCAAAGTAAACAAATTGCTTGTGTTATGGGTGTAAGCCAACGGTACTAACACATAGAAAGACTGTTATATACAACACCCAAATCCAGAAATACAAACATCTATGCTCATCACATAAATATTAGTCCCCATTTGGAATCGAATCCGAGCCCCATCGCTTCGTAGTTAGGTTCGTTAACCACTCGACCAACGGGGCGGTCAGAATATGTTAATGGTGCGTTGCTATTCATGTGGCGATATATTGATGTCACGTGTATTATTTGAATTTATTTTAGTGGCTATTTTACACGCCAAACAATAACTAGAAAGTGAAAAGCTCTGACGCTATTACGGCATTAGTAGGTAAGGCAGTGGGACCAATTAACGTTGTAGAACTCTACCACCTAGTGACATGTTTAGCCAATGGTTTTTCTACTGCGTACTTCCTTGCAGAAAGATGTGATTCTTCAAAGGACTTGAACTAACGTCTAAACCCTAAAACCCGTCTAACACGGGGAAAACGGATGTGTCTATGTAAATTATTATTTATTATTATTACTTATTTATTCCTGAAGCAATATCGTCAATGCTTGTCTTATTCCGGTTTAAAGGTTAAGGTAGCCGGTAGACTTATGCGTGTGGCATTGCCATCCCGCTACACAGATAGCAACGCACCATTAAGGACATTAAAAAAAACTACGCTACATCAGCTATGATGAAGCCGATTGGTAAAAATTATGACTAGCGTGATAGATGTGCCCTAGGTGTATTCCCATATGGGCACAACTTCAGCTTTAGGTACTTCTTGAATTCGTAGCCAATTTTAAACAGAATTCGTGTGATCTTAATATAATATCTTGCTTATAATGCAAAATTATTCTAGATATTTTGTACAAAATTATCACATATATGTATATAAAAGCATACCTTAATATGTATATAAAAGCCTAAGGTTCAATCCATCTGTAGATAAATCAAAAATATTTTAGCTGTAAATTCTTTGAGCACTAATTCTAATTTTACAGTTTAAATTAAATACTTTTTTATACTTCGACAAGTACAAATAAAGAATTTAAATAACTGATCTTGATTTGGAAGTAAACTAATCAAAAAAGCCTGTTTAAAATATTGTTTTGTTTGAGATTTTTAATGTTCAATTAAAATAAAAATAAAAATATTTTGTATACACACTACTTTGATTTAAACAAAAATAAAATTAAAATAATTTGTATTGTTTATAGCATCAAGTAGCGGTAACGGTAAAGGTTCAGCTAATGCGAATGCCAGTGGTAAGTGTAATAAAATTTTATTTAAGAAATTGCTTGAGAATAATAAAAAAAAATGTATGAGTGAAAGTATGATAACAATTAAGTAAAAAAAAGAACTTGCCCATCACAAACTCAATGAAGCAACAGATTTGCCAAAAGTTCGTAGAATTAAATGCCACATCGTATTGAGAATTTTCAAGTTTACAAAAATTTTGTCACTAACTAAAAATACTTCTTATTTTTAAAATAAGAAGCACTTTTCACTTAATATGTTACAATTATATTATAACTAGCCGTTGCCCGCAACTTCGTCCGCGCGAACTTTGTTTACTCCGCTCCCACTGGTCGTAGCAAGATGTTATATAGCCTATAACCTTCCTCGATAAACAAGCTATCCAACTCAAAAAGAATTATTCAAATTGGTTCAGCAGTTTTCGAGATTACCGCGTACAACCATCTCGAGAGTGAAGTGATTAAAGCAATGAAACTGCAAAAAAGATTTCAGTTCTCCTGTTCTTGAAAACTGTATCTCCCGTGTGCGTCCGGGCTCCTTTGAAGAATAGACGAACTGCCGTTCTGCCAGGTAGGTCGTAAAAAACTGATTGACTGATTGGCTACACGTGTCGCTACCGTCGTGACTACTAGGTGGTAGAGTTCCGCAACATCTGGCCCGGGTGTTTGGTACCACTGCCATACCTATTCCTGCGACGCTCCAAACCGGAATACGACAGTGACAACAGCTGTCAATTACTGATTATATATTATAGTATAGCAGAACTCTGTCTCCTGATGTCCTACGATCAGGAAAATTCATGTAAAATATTCTATATATGTATATATATATATATATATATATATATATATATATATATATATATATATATATGCATATATATATTTGCCAGGTCAGCTACTATATAATAAAATTGGGCAATTGCATGTCGGGCCACGCCCAATGTATGATTCCGTAGTTGTCCATCTCACTTATATTAATTACTGCCCTGCTAATTAATTCGATCGTAAGTGCATGTTGGGTGCAAGAGAGAAAATCACCCCCAAAAATTTGGAGCTTTATTTTTAAAAATATATAAAAGACATAAAAATGTTGATCTATCTAAGTTTTTTGTAACGTCAAAAATATAGGTGCAAATTTTGTGACGCGGTTTCTCTGTTGCATCCAACATGTACTTACGGTGGAATTAATTAGCAGGGCAAATTAATATTGTCTAAGAAGACTTTATTATTGTTTAAGTTTTTTTCTTTGCTAATACTATTATGCTTTTATATGTTACAGCTGAAACCGGTGGTGGAAAGAGTTCAACAAATGTAATTACAAATGGTTAGTACAAATTCATAAGTAAATCTAAGTTGTTGCAGGTGAACAAAATCATCTTTATACGAAATAGGGCCATTTATTGTATGTATGATTCTTTCGACGGCTCAACTCATGATCTCCTGACTTAGACATTTTGCTCTTCTCAAAGTTAACCATTATACAACGATAGAAACAGATTGTAATCTAGATCTCCATTGGTCAATTGATTACAAATGGGGACCCAGCGTTAAAATCTGTTTGTTTTTCGCTTCTATTAAATATTATTTAATAGCATAAAAAACAGATTTTAATCTCTTAATCCAGTCTATGATTTCTATAATTAAACTTATAATTACTATTATTATAATCACCTCTGTGGTCTAGTGGTCCGGCGTTGGCGTTCACCACATTAGGTCCCGGGTTCGATTCCCGGATCGGGCAATTAAAAAAAATATTTTTTCAGTTTTCTGATATAAACAACGTTGCCCGGGTTGGAAAGTGCCTCGTTGGCGATAGGCTTGTCACCTATCACATTTGTGGGATCAAGTATCTTTGACTAATCGTGGGTGTACTCGTTATACCTACCTCTTCGGGGATACGGGCGTGAAGATACTTATTTTACTGTTACTATATACCTCTATTATTCTCCGGTTTTGCAACAAGCAATATTGAATGGGTAGATAGTGCTTTTTTAATATTATTTATGTTTAATTTTGGATGGTCGAACTGTATTGCTCTGAATGGATTGAGGGTCTAATGATCGAAGATATCAGTAAAAAGGAATCCACATCTTACTTTAATCGATCAGTTTGCTCCATATTTATATATTAATTAGCTGACCCGGCAAACGTCGTATTGTCATACAAATTACTTGTAAGTATTGAATAATTTGATGGGGTGATTGAGACGGGAAGGGATAATTGAGATGAAAACTATCCTATTTTTTAACAAACAGGACCAAACTGTAGATATCTACAAAATTTCACTGAAATCGGTTACGTCGGTTAGGAATCCATAGCGGACAAACAAAGTGATATGTAATTTATGTATATATATTAAGATTATGAATAATAAAAGATATTAGTAGTTGAAGAGATACCCAATAAATATTCGAAGTGAGAAGACGAAGAACAATATTTATTCAAACATTTTTAACAATATTTATAAAATTTTCTTTAACAGCGCAAACATCAGGTAACGGAAAAGCTTCAGCCACTGGAAATGGTGAGTACATAGTATATCTTAAAAAAATAATTGAATGAATGAAATTTCATACACAACATAAAATTAAAAATTTCAAAAAACCTCGACAAATCCTCAAACCACCATTCTGCTACATATGCATCATTTTAAGAGAAAAACGTGAAAGGACCTGATGATTTTTGAAAAGGGATCTTGTAGCATCAGGTTAACGTTACTACGGTTCCTTACTCAACAAATGAGCTTGAGTTGTTTTATTTCAAAGCTCCCATGGCCTCCAGATCCACTATGTGACCCTGGAAATGAGACCACACTCAATAAGCTTATTTTTTTAGTGCAGGAGTTCCATTGCCACTTTCTAGTTACGTTCTCAAACGCTGCGAATCAAAGGCCAACTATATCAGCCCAATCTCCGACGGCCACCTTCTAGTTCCATCACTATTATATTTTAGAAAACATCCGACACCTAAAGGTTTGCCAAAATAAACCGAACTAGCCCACATTCGATGGGTTTATCTAATTAGCTTAGAATTATAATGGACTTCTTCCACCTCTATCATCAGACCCTGAAAAACATCCAGCTCTAAAGTCCTTATAAGAACAAATCAAACGAGACCAAAATCGATGTAGTTGCTCAATTTCATTCATTTGTTCGTTTCGTTCCCATGATCTTCTTCCCACTTTATTGTAAGAGTCTGGAAATCATCTAACACCTAATTATTTGTCAAAACAGAATAAATAAGTCCAAACGCGATGGGTTAATCTCGTTTAGATTAAAAGATCCTCTAGTCACCTTTCAGTTACATCAGCAGATTCTTAAAATTATCCAGCACCAAACAATACGCTAAGACAAACCCAATTAGCCCATACTCGATGGGCTTATCTGGTTTAGCAAGATCTTATGGACTTTTTCGAATTTCGTCCTCAGAAACTGTTCCAGAGTCCTGATAAGAACGAATCAAATGAGCCCAAAACCGATGGCGTCAATTTAAAATCAAAGTTCCCATAACCTTCTTCATGCTTCGTCATAGGACCACAGAAATTATCTAGCACCAGGGTATTTTTAAAAACAGAACAAATGAGTCCAAACTCTATGGGTTTATATTTGGTTGTTGTTTAGTTTAAAGATTCTCATAGCCCCCTTCAATTTATATTACTAAATTCAAAAAAATCACGTAGAACCAAAACCTTTGCCAAAACAAAACGAAGCAACACATAGTCATTGGGTTTTCTGGGTTAGCTTAGGATTTTTCATGGACTCCTTCCCGCTCTATCATCTGACACCAAAAGTTATCCTTCTCCAAAGACTTTAAAAGAACGAATTAGAAAAGTGGTCAAATTTTAATTCGAAGTTCCCATAACCTCCTTTCTGCTTCATCCTAAGACCCTGGAAATCATCTAGCATTAGAATATTTGTCAAAATAGAACAAATAAATCTATTTCTTCCCGGGCTCTATGGTTTTGTCTTGTTTGGTTTAAAAATGATCATGGCTACCTTCTAGTTTCATCATCAGATCCTAAAAATTATCCAGCACCAAAGGGTATGTCAAAACAAACATATGGATAAAACAAACAAATAGACTATTTCCAGTTCCTGTCATCAGGTACTGATAACCATCGTGCTTCAAAATCCTTGCAAAAATCTACTTCATTTTATTGCAGAGTTCCTGTGACCTCCATCATCGGCTCTATTAGAAGACACCGGAATTTTTTTAGCACCAGGATGTTTGATCAAACAGACCAAAGAATCCCAAACTCGATAGGTTTATCTGGTTAAGTTTAGAAGTTTCCATGACTACTTTCTAATTTCATGATTAGATACTAGTAATCTTCCAGCACCCCATTTTTTGCCAAAATAAACCGAATTAGTCCCCACTTAATGGGTTAACCTGCTTTAGCTTAGGAGTTCTCAGGTATATTATCCATCCCTATCATAGGCACTGAAAGTGATTTCGCTCCAAAGCCCTTGTAATAACGAATCAAACGACCCTATTAGAGTGGTTGTTCAAACAAAACAAATGAGTCCAATTTTGATTAGTTTATCTTAATTAATTTAGGAGATTTCATGCTTACCTACCAGTTCCATCATCAGATCCTGGAAATCATCCAATACTAAGTTGTTTACGATAACAAGACATTATCTCGTTTAATTTGGGAGTTTATTGTAGTTGCATTTTGTATCTGGGTTCTTGGAGTTCTAATGTCACTTTTTTGGCTCGATCTTCAGAGCTTTATCATCATTAGAAAGAACTTACTGTAACAAATGAAATGACTGTAAACTCCATTATATTAGAAATTTCTGTCTATAAGTTATAATGGCACTATTACGACTCCATCTTCAAATCTTCGACATTATATGTAAAAGAAGTTCACGTCATCAATAATCCATTGAGTCCATACTTGACTATTTTATCTCAAAATGTGTTTCTTAAGTTTTCTGATAAAAACAACGTTACCCGTGATTGGAAAGTGCCCGTTTGGCGACAGGCTTGTCATCTATCACATTGTGGCACAAAATATCTTCAGCTAATCGTGGGTGCACTTGTTGTACCTTTGCCTACCTCTTAAGGGATACGGGGGTGAAGATACTTTTTTTATTTAACAACTGAACAGCGTTCCCGTCATAACGAACATGAAATCGAGGTACACGTCCATAGTGGAAAGAGAAACCATCGCCAATAGTGACCAAACTGGTGCGTTGCTATCGGTGTGGGGGCTGGCAATGCCACACGCATAAGTCTACCAGCTACTTTACCTTCCAAATCAGAACACGACAAATAACGAGCATTGACGCTATTTTCTGCAGAAAAAGGCGGTATAAAGCGGCAGAAAAAATTAGGCGGTGGTACTAAATACCCCGACGAGACGTCGCGAAACTCTATCAGCTAGTAGTCACGATGGTAATGACACATATAGCCGATCGGTCGCTTTTTACAGCCTGCCTGGCACAACAGCAGTTGGTCTATTGTTAAAGGAGCCCGGATCAACACAGGGGATACAAAAGAATACTTTTAGAATTGACAATAAGGAGCACAGTATTGCAAAGGATTCTATAGTAAATCCACAATCTATATATATATAAAAGGCAAATGTGACTAACTGATGTATCAACGCACAGGCCAAACCCTAGGGCTAGAAATTTGAATTTGAAATTTCACACACGTATTTTCCTTATGATGTAGACATCCACTAAGGAAGGATTTTTTTTGTAAGAAATTGAGGAATTGATTAAAGGAAAAATAATGAATTACGTGTTTCAGCATTTTTCAAAGTTTAATCCCTAAAAGGGTAAAATAGTGGATGATAGTTTTGTATAACCGCGCAAACTATTGCCAAACCATTAGTGTTAGATGCTTGAAATTTTGCACACGTATTTCTCTTGTGACGTAAGCATTGACTAAGAAAGCGTCATTAAAAATTCAATCCTCAAAGAGGTAAAATAGGGGAAAAAAGTTTTAAACATTTTGTTCCTTAGACATATTTGCATAAAATTTCGTACAAATTCAGTATAACAAGATAACGAGTTATGTATATCACCGTTTTTTAAAATTCCACCCCTCAAAGGGTAAAATAAGACATGAAAATTCAACCCTCAAAGGTGTGTAATGTAGGGGGGATGTAGTTTCTTTGAAACTTTATATTCCTTGGAATTACTTGCATAAAATTTCGTATAAATTGAGTGCGACAAAAATAATGAGTTAAGTATGTATTTCCGCGATATCCGAAATTCGACCTCTTACAAGGTATAATAGGGGAGGAAAGTTTTTAGGTAAACTCACAGTCCAAACCCTTAGGGCTAGCAATTCGTAATGTCGCAAACGTATTCCTCTTATGACGTTGGCATCCTAAGACTTAAGGATGGATTTTTCAAAATTCAACTACGATGGGGATGAAATAGGTTATAAAATTTTATATATTTTATTATTCCTTGGACATATTTGCTTGACATTTCATATGAATTGAGTACAGCAACAATAACGAGTTATGTATTTCAGCGTTTTTCAAAATTCAACGCCTAAAAGGTTAAAATAAAAATATAACAGAGTATATAAACGCACATGATAAACCCTTAGATCAAGAAACTTAAAATTTCGCACACATATTTCTCCTATGACGTACGCAACGACTGAGGAAGGACTATACAAATTTCAACCCTCAATGGGGTGTAATATGGGATGAAATTTCTTTGAAACTTTGTATTCCTTGGGCATACTTGCATAAAATGCGTATGAATTGATTATGGCAAAAAACATGAGTTATATATGTATTTCAGCGTTTTTAAAAATTCAGCCCCTTACAGGATAAAATAAGTCATTAAAGTTTTATATAAACGTACAGACAAACAATTGCTAGAAACTTGAAATTTGACACACGTATTCCTCTTATGACGTTAGCACTTAGCATCCACTAAGAAATGATTGTTGAAAATTTAACCTCCAAGAGGGTCAAATAGAGGAATAAAAATTTTATGAAAAATTTTTTTAGTTAACCAATAAGGTTTCGGCCTTCTTCAATATTTTAGTACTTAAGAACTACGTCAAATGCAGTTTCAAAAACCAAAATCAAATGAAGTTTTGAAAAATTTCAGCTTTTCAAATATTAATATTTTGTAGTTCCAGCAAATTTACTTAATATTTTTTAAATAAATATGTATGTATGTATGTCTCTCTGTGTGTATGTAAACATCTCATAATTTTTTTGAACGGCTTGACCAGAATCCAATCGATTCCATTCAACTTAGACTTTCTGAAAGTTTGGACCGATTCGATCCAGAAAATTTTGAGAATTTTCGCAAAAACCTCAAAAAAAATTTAATGCTACAGAATTTTTTTTATATAACTTCTAGATTTATGAACCGATTGAGTACAAAATCTAACCAGCTCTTTTACCCCAAAACACTGCGTCCAATGCATAAATTGCATCAAAATCAGTTTATCCGTTCGGGAGTTATCGTTGACGAAAATTTTTTAATAAAGTGTTTTTCGACAAAATTTCGAAATTTTTCAACCAATATTTTTGTTCATTGTAATATTTCAACCAAAAAGTACGTCAAATGCCTTTTCAAAAATTAAAATCGATTCAAATTTTCAAAAGTAATAGCTTTTCGAATATTAAAATTACGTTGTTTACAGAAAACTTACTTCGTATTTTTTTAAAATAACTTTCAGGCTAATTTATCGATTTATTTTAAAATCGGCTTAAACGAATGTGTCAAATACCGTAAAATGGATTATATCGGTTGATTCTTTCAGGATTTTTCAATGACGAAAGTTTTCGAAAAAGTTTTTTTATATATTTCTTAGACATTTTTTACCTAATAAAACAAATTAGAGCTCAAAAATTGCGTAGAATTTTACTCGAAAAATCAAAGTCGGTAATCATTTCGAAAAAAATATATAGCTTTTCGAACACTGAATAACTATAATTTAAAAAAAACTTTGTATTTTGAACTCTTTGAACTCAAAACTCTACGCTTATGTATATTTTTTTCTTTGAGCTTTAAATACCTCAATTTAGCGGGAAGTTTCAGGGATGACCTACAGGGTTTACCGGCTTACAGATTTTTTTAATACAGTTACGTTAATTGTTTAGATAGTGGTCTTACATATATAGCAATCCTAATAGATAGGTATAATTTATTTAGGTTTGCAGTACAGTTCGGTATATGCAATATTATCATAGGTAGATTTAGGTTAAGTATTACAAGTTTCTTTTATAACTACTATATACTTTTATAGTTTGTTGTTATCAGTAGTTATTTTTAATTTTACTTGTTTTACTTAAATTTTGGTAATAAAACATCGTATATAAATAACTAAAATGAATATGTAAATATTATTTTTTATACAAAAGCAGCGGCCCGCCCGACTTTGTAGAGATTCTCAATAAAATAAGTTATAAAGAAAGGTTAAATAAGACCTAAAGTGAATATGCACGAGCGAAGCCGCGGGCAACAGCTAGTAATAGTATAAATGCGAAAGTAACTCTGTATATCTGTCTGTCTGTTTCTTCTTAACGGCTTAACCACTAAACCGATTTAGATGAACAAATTTGGTACAAAAATAGTTTGAGACCCGAGAAATGACATATGAGTTTTTATCCCGAAAATTCCACGAGAACAGGAACTATGCAAATAAAACACCGGGACTGTCTACCTTTAAAACCACGGTAATACGAAGTAACTTAGGTTACTTTTATGGCCAATTGCACTAATATTGTCTTAGCTTAGGACAATCTCCTAAATAGTATGCTGTCACTTCTTGTCTTAAATGAAAAGAATGCGATAGCATCATGTTTAGGATTATCCTAAGCTAAGACAATGTTAGTGCAATTGGCCAATAGACATTTTTCCACACGGACGAAGTCACGGGTACAGGTAGTGTAGAATATTTTTTTCGTCAGGATTAGGACGTAAATTCTTATATATAAAATTCTCGTGTCACACTTTTAGTCACCATACTTCTCCGAAACGTCTATACCGATTTTGATGAAATTTTATATGTATATTCAGTAGGTCTTAGAATAGGCTTTTCATACCCCTAAGTGATAAGGGTCGTCCACCCCAATTTTTGTGGCATTGAAAGACATAGGACCCTAAATTTTCACTCCTCTATCATAAACTCCTCTTTTATAATAGCGATATTAGTTATTCAATATTTTATGTTAAAACATCGTTTGCCTTGTCCGCTAGTTATCTATACAGGGTTACTTTTAAAGGTCCGGCCAAATTTTCAGAGGCTGTTCTGAATCGATAATATGGTCGATTTATGTAATAAAAAAACATTTAAAAAATCAAAATTTTATTTTTATCCGACACAATAATCATAACGCATGAATATCATTTCAATTTCGCAAAATTCGAACTAAGTAAAATATATAGACTCAATCAGATCAAAAGTAATCGAAAGAAACGTACTTAGGGCGACAGACTACATAATGGTTAAAATCGTAATTATAGGTAAATGTAAAATGACACACTGCGAAGTTTACAGAGTTCATTTACAAGTCTCGGTGCATATAATTCATGAATGAAGTGGGATATTTTTAAACGAATATTTTATATCATCTTGCAATAATTTTGCAATAATAATTAAAACGCACTTCAATTCACTATTAAGTTCCTAATTTTAAAATTTGGCCGGACCCTTAAAAGTAACTATGTATAAATTAATTATATTAATTGCAACAAACATTGCCGCACTAACAATTAAATTAACTATTACATCTTATTACAGCGATGTCAAGCCGCACTCCAAGAACACCGGGTGGTCCAAGCAAACCAAGCAAACAAAGCGAACCAAGCGAACCAAGCACACCAAGCAAACCAATCAAACCAAGCAAACCAAGCAAACCAAGCGGTCCAAGCGGTCCAAACGCTCCAAGCGGTGAAAGCAGTCCAAGCGTTCCAAGCGGTCCAAGCGATGAAACGAGTAGTCCAGGCGGTCCGAGCAGTCCGAACGGTCCAAGCGGTCTTAACGGTCCAAGCGGTAAACCGAGTGGACCAAGCAAACCAAGCGAATCAAGCGGTCCAAGCGGTCCAAACGGTCCAAACGGTCCAAGCGGTGAAAACAGTCCAAGCGTTCCAAGCGGTCCAAGCGATAAACCGAGTAGTCCAGGCGGTCCGAGCAGTCCGAACGGTCCAAGCGGTCTTAACGGTCCAAGCGGTAAACCGAGTGGACCAAGCAAACCAAGCGAATCAAGCGAACCAAGCAGTCCAAGCGGTCCAAACGGTCCAAGCAGTTCAAACGGTCCAAGCTGTCCAAGCGATAAACCGAGTAGTCCAGGCGGTCCGGGCGGTTCAAACGGGAAACCGAGTAGTCCAGGCGGTCCGGGCGGTTCAAGCGGTCCAATCTCCCCGAGTGGTTCAGGTGGTGAACAAAGTAGCAATTCTAACTCAAATGTTAATGGTAAGATTGGCCTCTTTGGTAATATAAACATAATTTTAGTTTAATTCTAAGCTTAAAATGACCAAGCTATTTGTATGAAAGACATATAGCAACGATTTTGTTAGACTCATGCTATGTAGTCGTCAGCGACAATCCATGCTTTGTTCAACATTGTATGAATATCAATAACAGACCGCACAAATACTATCTTTTCAATATTATCTATATCTATACACGTAATAAAATCGTAGGAAAGTCAAAACTTTACATTGAATATTTTTCTAAAAGAATACTTGGGGCGTGATCTACAATCGGTATCAAACGTGCGAAACGTTGTAAATCCTTGTATGTTAAACGTATTTAGATACATCGTGAAAAAAATTGAAATGTGCCAGGTTGTGCTATTTTATCGTGCTGAATATGAAGCCAAGGTTTAATAATACCCCTGGAGTGATTTTATTTCATCTGTAAGTACTGTAACTCTGTATTTCTGGGTGTAAATGTAAGCTGCACAGACAACCTAATGCCGCGTCCGCACAGACAGGCGGCTTACTACTATGTAAGCGGTAAGGCTACTATAGCCTCCCTTGCGCCTCGTGACAAAAAACTAACACGTTTGTTTACTTGAATAAGTTGCTAAGCAATTCTATGCGCCAAGCGCGTATTACCGACGCAGGATGTCCGGCCTATAGTAGCAAAGTCCGGCAGGCATGTCTGCGGGCTTGCCTGCGAGCATATCCGTCTAGTTACTTCCTTGCTTAAAGCAAGCCGCTTGTCTGGGCGGGCGTAGCTAACGTAGCTAATATGTTGCCTTGAAAGGCGTATCCAGTTTAATTCTTGGTATCAATGATACCGAGACCTAGTGGACTTACCATTGGTTAGTGTTTGTCCGTTAAACATAGTGTTCAGCATAATTTTGTCGTACAAAGGATATTTATTTCTAATTTTTATGTCATTTTGTTACAAACACGGAGATGGTTCTCGTAGTGGAAAAAGATAACCATTGGCTATAGCCTCCAAATAATAATATTATCGCTGGACAAATTACACACATCTAACCCCAAAGTAAACAAATTGCTTGTGTTATGGGTGTAAGCCAACGGTACTAACACATAGAAAGACTGTTATATACAACACCCAAATCCAGAAATACAAACATCTATGCTCATCACATAAATATTAGTCCCCATTTGGAATCGAATCCGAGCCCCATCGCTTCGTAGTTAGGTTCGTTAACCACTCGACCAACGGGGCGGTCAGAATATGTTAATGGTGCGTTGCTATTCATGTGGCGATATATTGATGTCACGTGTATTATTTGAATTTATTTTAGTGGCTATTTTACACGCCAAACAATAACTAGAAAGTGAAAAGCTCTGACGCTATTACGGCATTAGTAGGTAAGGCAGTGGGACCAATTAACGTTGTAGAACTCTACCACCTAGTGACATGTTTAGCCAATGGTTTTTCTACTGCGTACTTCCTTGCAGAAAGATGTGATTCTTCAAAGGACTTGAACTAACGTCTAAACCCTAAAACCCGTCTAACACGGGGAAAACGGATGTGTCTATGTAAATTATTATTTATTATTATTACTTATTTATTCCTGAAGCAATATCGTCAATGCTTGTCTTATTCCGGTTTAAAGGTTAAGGTAGCCGGTAGACTTATGCGTGTGGCATTGCCATCCCGCTACACAGATAGCAACGCACCATTAAGGACATTAAAAAAAACTACGCTACATCAGCTATGATGAAGCCGATTGGTAAAAATTATGACTAGCGTGATAGATGTGCCCTAGGTGTATTCCCATATGGGCACAACTTCAGCTTTAGGTACTTCTTGAATTCGTAGCCAATTTTAAACAGAATTCGTGTGATCTTAATATAATATCTTGCTTATAATGCAAAATTATTCTAGATATTTTGTACAAAATTATCACATATATGTATATAAAAGCATACCTTAATATGTATATAAAAGCCTAAGGTTCAATCCATCTGTAGATAAATCAAAAATATTTTAGCTGTAAATTCTTTGAGCACTAATTCTAATTTTACAGTTTAAATTAAATACTTTTTTATACTTCGACAAGTACAAATAAAGAATTTAAATAACTGATCTTGATTTGGAAGTAAACTAATCAAAAAAGCCTGTTTAAAATATTGTTTTGTTTGAGATTTTTAATGTTCAATTAAAATAAAAATAAAAATATTTTGTATACACACTACTTTGATTTAAACAAAAATAAAATTAAAATAATTTGTATTGTTTATAGCATCAAGTAGCGGTAACGGTAAAGGTTCAGCTAATGCGAATGCCAGTGGTAAGTGTAATAAAATTTTATTTAAGAAATTGCTTGAGAATAATAAAAAAAAATGTATGAGTGAAAGTATGATAACAATTAAGTAAAAAAAAGAACTTGCCCATCACAAACTCAATGAAGCAACAGATTTGCCAAAAGTTCGTAGAATTAAATGCCACATCGTATTGAGAATTTTCAAGTTTACAAAAATTTTGTCACTAACTAAAAATACTTCTTATTTTTTAAATAAGAAGCACTTTTCACTTAATATGTTACAATTATATTATAACTAGCCGTTGCCCGCAACTTCGTCCGCGCGAACTTTGTTTACTCCGCTCCCACTGGTCGTAGCAAGATGTTATATAGCCTATAACCTTCCTCGATAAACAAGCTATCCAACTCAAAAAGAATTATTCAAATTGGTTCAGCAGTTTTCGAGATTACCGCGTACAACCATCTCGAGAGTGAAGTGATTAAAGCAATGAAACTGCAAAAAAGATTTCAGTTCTCCTGTTCTTGAAAACTGTATCTCCCGTGTGCGTCCGGGCTCCTTTGAAGAATAGACGAACTGCCGTTCTGCCAGGTAGGTCGTAAAAAACTGATTGACTGATTGGCTACACGTGTCGCTACCGTCGTGACTACTAGGTGGTAGAGTTCCGCAACATCTGGCCCGGGTGTTTGGTACCACTGCCATACCTATTCCTGCGACGCTCCAAACCGGAATACGACAGTGACAACAGCTGTCAATTACTGATTATATATTATAGTATAGCAGAACTCTGTCTCCTGATGTCCTACGATCAGGAAAATTCATGTAAAATATTCTATATATGTATATATATATATATATATATATATATATATATATATATATATATATATATATATATATGCATATATATATTTGCCAGGTCAGCTACTATATAATAAAATTGGGCAATTGCATGTCGGGCCACGCCCAATGTATGATTCCGTAGTTGTCCATCTCACTTATATTAATTACTGCCCTGCTAATTAATTCGATCGTAAGTGCATGTTGGGTGCAAGAGAGAAAATCACCCCCAAAAATTTGGAGCTTTATTTTTAAAAATATATAAAAGACATAAAAATGTTGATCTATCTAAGTTTTTTGTAACGTCAAAAATATAGGTGCAAATTTTGTGACGCGGTTTCTCTGTTGCATCCAACATGTACTTACGGTGGAATTAATTAGCAGGGCAAATTAATATTGTCTAAGAAGACTTTATTATTGTTTAAGTTTTTTTCTTTGCTAATACTATTATGCTTTTATATGTTACAGCTGAAACCGGTGGTGGAAAGAGTTCAACAAATGTAATTACAAATGGTTAGTACAAATTCATAAGTAAATCTAAGTTGTTGCAGGTGAACAAAATCATCTTTATACGAAATAGGGCCATTTATTGTATGTATGATTCTTTCGACGGCTCAACTCATGATCTCCTGACTTAGACATTTTGCTCTTCTCAAAGTTAACCATTATACAACGATAGAAACAGATTGTAATCTAGATCTCCATTGGTCAATTGATTACAAATGGGGACCCAGCGTTAAAATCTGTTTGTTTTTCGCTTCTATTAAATATTATTTAATAGCATAAAAAACAGATTTTAATCTCTTAATCCAGTCTATGATTTCTATAATTAAACTTATAATTACTATTATTATAATCACCTCTGTGGTCTAGTGGTCCGGCGTTGGCGTTCACCACATTAGGTCCCGGGTTCGATTCCCGGATCGGGCAATTAAAAAAAATATTTTTTCAGTTTTCTGATATAAACAACGTTGCCCGGGTTGGAAAGTGCCTCGTTGGCGATAGGCTTGTCACCTATCACATTTGTGGGATCAAGTATCTTTGACTAATCGTGGGTGTACTCGTTATACCTACCTCTTCGGGGATACGGGCGTGAAGATACTTATTTTACTGTTACTATATACCTCTATTATTCTCCGGTTTTGCAACAAGCAATATTGAATGGGTAGATAGTGCTTTTTTAATATTATTTATGTTTAATTTTGGATGGTCGAACTGTATTGCTCTGAATGGATTGAGGGTCTAATGATCGAAGATATCAGTAAAAAGGAATCCACATCTTACTTTAATCGATCAGTTTGCTCCATATTTATATATTAATTAGCTGACCCGGCAAACGTCGTATTGTCATACAAATTACTTGTAAGTATTGAATAATTTGATGGGGTGATTGAGACGGGAAGGGATAATTGAGATGAAAACTATCCTATTTTTTAACAAACAGGACCAAACTGTAGATATCTACAAAATTTCACTGAAATCGGTTACGTCGGTTAGGAATCCATAGCGGACAAACAAAGTGATATGTAATTTATGTATATATATTAAGATTATGAATAATAAAAGATATTAGTAGTTGAAGAGATACCCAATAAATATTCGAAGTGAGAAGACGAAGAACAATATTTATTCAAACATTTTTAACAATATTTATAAAATTTTCTTTAACAGCGCAAACATCAGGTAACGGAAAAGCTTCAGCCACTGGAAATGGTGAGTACATAGTATATCTTAAAAAAATAATTGAATGAATGAAATTTCATACACAACATAAAATTAAAAATTTCAAAAAACCTCGACAAATCCTCAAACCACCATTCTGCTACATATGCATCATTTTAAGAGAAAAACGTGAAAGGACCTGATGATTTTTGAAAAGGGATCTTGTAGCATCAGGTTAACGTTACTACGGTTCCTTACTCAACAAATGAGCTTGAGTTGTTTTATTTCAAAGCTCCCATGGCCTCCAGATCCACTATGTGACCCTGGAAATGAGACCACACTCAATAAGCTTATTTTTTTAGTGCAGGAGTTCCATTGCCACTTTCTAGTTACGTTCTCAAACGCTGCGAATCAAAGGCCAACTATATCAGCCCAATCTCCGACGGCCACCTTCTAGTTCCATCACTATTATATTTTAGAAAACATCCGACACCTAAAGGTTTGCCAAAATAAACCGAACTAGCCCACATTCGATGGGTTTATCTAATTAGCTTAGAATTATAATGGACTTCTTCCACCTCTATCATCAGACCCTGAAAAACATCCAGCTCTAAAGTCCTTATAAGAACAAATCAAACGAGACCAAAATCGATGTAGTTGCTCAATTTCATTCATTTGTTCGTTTCGTTCCCATGATCTTCTTCCCACTTTATTGTAAGAGTCTGGAAATCATCTAACACCTAATTATTTGTCAAAACAGAATAAATAAGTCCAAACGCGATGGGTTAATCTCGTTTAGATTAAAAGATCCTCTAGTCACCTTTCAGTTACATCAGCAGATTCTTAAAATTATCCAGCACCAAACAATACGCTAAGACAAACCCAATTAGCCCATACTCGATGGGCTTATCTGGTTTAGCAAGATCTTATGGACTTTTTCGAATTTCGTCCTCAGAAACTGTTCCAGAGTCCTGATAAGAACGAATCAAATGAGCCCAAAACCGATGGCGTCAATTTAAAATCAAAGTTCCCATAACCTTCTTCATGCTTCGTCATAGGACCACAGAAATTATCTAGCACCAGGGTATTTTTAAAAACAGAACAAATGAGTCCAAACTCTATGGGTTTATATTTGGTTGTTGTTTAGTTTAAAGATTCTCATAGCCCCCTTCAATTTATATTACTAAATTCAAAAAAATCACGTAGAACCAAAACCTTTGCCAAAACAAAACGAAGCAACACATAGTCATTGGGTTTTCTGGGTTAGCTTAGGATTTTTCATGGACTCCTTCCCGCTCTATCATCTGACACCAAAAGTTATCCTTCTCCAAAGACTTTAAAAGAACGAATTAGAAAAGTGGTCAAATTTTAATTCGAAGTTCCCATAACCTCCTTTCTGCTTCATCCTAAGACCCTGGAAATCATCTAGCATTAGAATATTTGTCAAAATAGAACAAATAAATCTATTTCTTCCCGGGCTCTATGGTTTTGTCTTGTTTGGTTTAAAAATGATCATGGCTACCTTCTAGTTTCATCATCAGATCCTAAAAATTATCCAGCACCAAAGGGTATGTCAAAACAAACATATGGATAAAACAAACAAATAGACTATTTCCAGTTCCTGTCATCAGGTACTGATAACCATCGTGCTTCAAAATCCTTGCAAAAATCTACTTCATTTTATTGCAGAGTTCCTGTGACCTCCATCATCGGCTCTATTAGAAGACACCGGAATTTTTTTAGCACCAGGATGTTTGATCAAACAGACCAAAGAATCCCAAACTCGATAGGTTTATCTGGTTAAGTTTAGAAGTTTCCATGACTACTTTCTAATTTCATGATTAGATACTAGTAATCTTCCAGCACCCCATTTTTTGCCAAAATAAACCGAATTAGTCCCCACTTAATGGGTTAACCTGCTTTAGCTTAGGAGTTCTCAGGTATATTATCCATCCCTATCATAGGCACTGAAAGTGATTTCGCTCCAAAGCCCTTGTAATAACGAATCAAACGACCCTATTAGAGTGGTTGTTCAAACAAAACAAATGAGTCCAATTTTGATTAGTTTATCTTAATTAATTTAGGAGATTTCATGCTTACCTACCAGTTCCATCATCAGATCCTGGAAATCATCCAATACTAAGTTGTTTACGATAACAAGACATTATCTCGTTTAATTTGGGAGTTTATTGTAGTTGCATTTTGTATCTGGGTTCTTGGAGTTCTAATGTCACTTTTTTGGCTCGATCTTCAGAGCTTTATCATCATTAGAAAGAACTTACTGTAACAAATGAAATGACTGTAAACTCCATTATATTAGAAATTTCTGTCTATAAGTTATAATGGCACTATTACGACTCCATCTTCAAATCTTCGACATTATATGTAAAAGAAGTTCACGTCATCAATAATCCATTGAGTCCATACTTGACTATTTTATCTCAAAATGTGTTTCTTAAGTTTTCTGATAAAAACAACGTTACCCGTGATTGGAAAGTGCCCGTTTGGCGACAGGCTTGTCATCTATCACATTGTGGCACAAAATATCTTCAGCTAATCGTGGGTGCACTTGTTGTACCTTTGCCTACCTCTTAAGGGATACGGGGGTGAAGATACTTTTTTTATTTAACAACTGAACAGCGTTCCCGTCATAACGAACATGAAATCGAGGTACACGTCCATAGTGGAAAGAGAAACCATCGCCAATAGTGACCAAACTGGTGCGTTGCTATCGGTGTGGGGGCTGGCAATGCCACACGCATAAGTCTACCAGCTACTTTACCTTCCAAATCAGAACACGACAAATAACGAGCATTGACGCTATTTTCTGCAGAAAAAGGCGGTATAAAGCGGCAGAAAAAATTAGGCGGTGGTACTAAATACCCCGACGAGACGTCGCGAAACTCTATCAGCTAGTAGTCACGATGGTAATGACACATATAGCCGATCGGTCGCTTTTTACAGCCTGCCTGGCACAACAGCAGTTGGTCTATTGTTAAAGGAGCCCGGATCAACACAGGGGATACAAAAGAATACTTTTAGAATTGACAATAAGGAGCACAGTATTGCAAAGGATTCTATAGTAAATCCACAATCTATATATATATAAAAGGCAAATGTGACTAACTGATGTATCAACGCACAGGCCAAACCCTAGGGCTAGAAATTTGAATTTGAAATTTCACACACGTATTTTCCTTATGATGTAGACATCCACTAAGGAAGGATTTTTTTTGTAAGAAATTGAGGAATTGATTAAAGGAAAAATAATGAATTACGTGTTTCAGCATTTTTCAAAGTTTAATCCCTAAAAGGGTAAAATAGTGGATGATAGTTTTGTATAACCGCGCAAACTATTGCCAAACCATTAGTGTTAGATGCTTGAAATTTTGCACACGTATTTCTCTTGTGACGTAAGCATTGACTAAGAAAGCGTCATTAAAAATTCAATCCTCAAAGAGGTAAAATAGGGGAAAAAAGTTTTAAACATTTTGTTCCTTAGACATATTTGCATAAAATTTCGTACAAATTCAGTATAACAAGATAACGAGTTATGTATATCACCGTTTTTTAAAATTCCACCCCTCAAAGGGTAAAATAAGACATGAAAATTCAACCCTCAAAGGTGTGTAATGTAGGGGGGATGTAGTTTCTTTGAAACTTTATATTCCTTGGAATTACTTGCATAAAATTTCGTATAAATTGAGTGCGACAAAAATAATGAGTTAAGTATGTATTTCCGCGATATCCGAAATTCGACCTCTTACAAGGTATAATAGGGGAGGAAAGTTTTTAGGTAAACTCACAGTCCAAACCCTTAGGGCTAGCAATTCGTAATGTCGCAAACGTATTCCTCTTATGACGTTGGCATCCTAAGACTTAAGGATGGATTTTTCAAAATTCAACTACGATGGGGATGAAATAGGTTATAAAATTTTATATATTTTATTATTCCTTGGACATATTTGCTTGACATTTCATATGAATTGAGTACAGCAACAATAACGAGTTATGTATTTCAGCGTTTTTCAAAATTCAACGCCTAAAAGGTTAAAATAAAAATATAACAGAGTATATAAACGCACATGATAAACCCTTAGATCAAGAAACTTAAAATTTCGCACACATATTTCTCCTATGACGTACGCAACGACTGAGGAAGGACTATACAAATTTCAACCCTCAATGGGGTGTAATATGGGATGAAATTTCTTTGAAACTTTGTATTCCTTGGGCATACTTGCATAAAATGCGTATGAATTGATTATGGCAAAAAACATGAGTTATATATGTATTTCAGCGTTTTTAAAAATTCAGCCCCTTACAGGATAAAATAAGTCATTAAAGTTTTATATAAACGTACAGACAAACAATTGCTAGAAACTTGAAATTTGACACACGTATTCCTCTTATGACGTTAGCACTTAGCATCCACTAAGAAATGATTGTTGAAAATTTAACCTCCAAGAGGGTCAAATAGAGGAATAAAAATTTTATGAAAAATTTTTTTAGTTAACCAATAAGGTTTCGGCCTTCTTCAATATTTTAGTACTTAAGAACTACGTCAAATGCAGTTTCAAAAACCAAAATCAAATGAAGTTTTGAAAAATTTCAGCTTTTCAAATATTAATATTTTGTAGTTCCAGCAAATTTACTTAATATTTTTTAAATAAATATGTATGTATGTATGTCTCTCTGTGTGTATGTAAACATCTCATAATTTTTTTGAACGGCTTGACCAGAATCCAATCGATTCCATTCAACTTAGACTTTCTGAAAGTTTGGACCGATTCGATCCAGAAAATTTTGAGAATTTTCGCAAAAACCTCAAAAAAAATTTAATGCTACAGAATTTTTTTTATATAACTTCTAGATTTATGAACCGATTGAGTACAAAATCTAACCAGCTCTTTTACCCCAAAACACTGCGTCCAATGCATAAATTGCATCAAAATCAGTTTATCCGTTCGGGAGTTATCGTTGACGAAAATTTTTTAATAAAGTGTTTTTCGACAAAATTTCGAAATTTTTCAACCAATATTTTTGTTCATTGTAATATTTCAACCAAAAAGTACGTCAAATGCCTTTTCAAAAATTAAAATCGATTCAAATTTTCAAAAGTAATAGCTTTTCGAATATTAAAATTACGTTGTTTACAGAAAACTTACTTCGTATTTTTTTAAAATAACTTTCAGGCTAATTTATCGATTTATTTTAAAATCGGCTTAAACGAATGTGTCAAATACCGTAAAATGGATTATATCGGTTGATTCTTTCAGGATTTTTCAATGACGAAAGTTTTCGAAAAAGTTTTTTTATATATTTCTTAGACATTTTTTACCTAATAAAACAAATTAGAGCTCAAAAATTGCGTAGAATTTTACTCGAAAAATCAAAGTCGGTAATCATTTCGAAAAAAATATATAGCTTTTCGAACACTGAATAACTATAATTTAAAAAAAACTTTGTATTTTGAACTCTTTGAACTCAAAACTCTACGCTTATGTATATTTTTTTCTTTGAGCTTTAAATACCTCAATTTAGCGGGAAGTTTCAGGGATGACCTACAGGGTTTACCGGCTTACAGATTTTTTTAATACAGTTACGTTAATTGTTTAGATAGTGGTCTTACATATATAGCAATCCTAATAGATAGGTATAATTTATTTAGGTTTGCAGTACAGTTCGGTATATGCAATATTATCATAGGTAGATTTAGGTTAAGTATTACAAGTTTCTTTTATAACTACTATATACTTTTATAGTTTGTTGTTATCAGTAGTTATTTTTAATTTTACTTGTTTTACTTAAATTTTGGTAATAAAACATCGTATATAAATAACTAAAATGAATATGTAAATATTATTTTTTATACAAAAGCAGCGGCCCGCCCGACTTTGTAGAGATTCTCAATAAAATAAGTTATAAAGAAAGGTTAAATAAGACCTAAAGTGAATATGCACGAGCGAAGCCGCGGGCAACAGCTAGTAATAGTATAAATGCGAAAGTAACTCTGTATATCTGTCTGTCTGTTTCTTCTTAACGGCTTAACCACTAAACCGATTTAGATGAACAAATTTGGTACAAAAATAGTTTGAGACCCGAGAAATGACATATGAGTTTTTATCCCGAAAATTCCACGAGAACAGGAACTATGCAAATAAAACACCGGGACTGTCTACCTTTAAAACCACGGTAATACGAAGTAACTTAGGTTACTTTTATGGCCAATTGCACTAATATTGTCTTAGCTTAGGACAATCTCCTAAATAGTATGCTGTCACTTCTTGTCTTAAATGAAAAGAATGCGATAGCATCATGTTTAGGATTATCCTAAGCTAAGACAATGTTAGTGCAATTGGCCAATAGACATTTTTCCACACGGACGAAGTCACGGGTACAGGTAGTGTAGAATATTTTTTTCGTCAGGATTAGGACGTAAATTCTTATATATAAAATTCTCGTGTCACACTTTTAGTCACCATACTTCTCCGAAACGTCTATACCGATTTTGATGAAATTTTATATGTATATTCAGTAGGTCTTAGAATAGGCTTTTCATACCCCTAAGTGATAAGGGTCGTCCACCCCAATTTTTGTGGCATTGAAAGACATAGGACCCTAAATTTTCACTCCTCTATCATAAACTCCTCTTTTATAATAGCGATATTAGTTATTCAATATTTTATGTTAAAACATCGTTTGCCTTGTCCGCTAGTTATCTATACAGGGTTACTTTTAAAGGTCCGGCCAAATTTTCAGAGGCTGTTCTGAATCGATAATATGGTCGATTTATGTAATAAAAAAACATTTAAAAAATCAAAATTTTATTTTTATCCGACACAATAATCATAACGCATGAATATCATTTCAATTTCGCAAAATTCGAACTAAGTAAAATATATAGACTCAATCAGATCAAAAGTAATCGAAAGAAACGTACTTAGGGCGACAGACTACATAATGGTTAAAATCGTAATTATAGGTAAATGTAAAATGACACACTGCGAGGTTTACAGAGTTCATTTACAAGTCTCGGTGCATATAATTCATGAATGAAGTGGGATATTTTTAAACGAATATTTTATATCATCTTGCAATAATTTTGCAATAATAATTAAAACGCACTTCAATTCACTATTAAGTTCCTAATTTTAAAATTTGGCCGGACCCTTAAAAGTAACTATGTATAAATTAATTATATTAATTGCAACAAACATTGCCGCACTAACAATTAAATTAACTATTACATCTTATTACAGCGATGTCAAGCCGCACTCCAAGAACACCGGGTGGTCCAAGCAAACCAATCAAACCAAGCAAACCAAGCAAACCAAGCGGTCCAAGCGGTCCAAACGCTCCAAGCGGTGAAAGCAGTCCAAGCGTTCCAAGCGGTCCAAGCGATGAAACGAGTAGTCCAGGCGGTCCGAGCAGTCCGAACGGTCCAAGCGGTCTTAACGGTCCAAGCGGTAAACCGAGTGGACCAAGCAAATCAAGCGAATCAAGCGGTCCAAGCGGTCCAAACGGTCCAAACGGTCCAAGCGGTGAAAACAGTCCAAGCGTTCCAAGCGGTCCAAGCGATAAACCGAGTAGTCCAGGCGGTCCGAGCAGTCCGAACGGTCCAAGCGGTCTTAACGGTCCAAGCGGTAAACCGAGTGGACCAAGCAAACCAAGCGAATCAAGCGAACCAAGCAGTCCAAGCGGTCCAAACGGTCCAAGCAGTTCAAACGGTCCAAGCTGTCCAAGCGATAAACCGAGTAGTCCAGGCGGTCCGGGCGGTTCAAACGGGAAACCGAGTAGTCCAGGCGGTCCGGGCGGTTCAAGCGGTCCAATCTCCCCGAGTGGTTCAGGTGGTGAACAAAGTAGCAATTCTAACTCAAATGTTAATGGTAAGATTGGCCTCTTTGGTAATATAAACATAATTTTAGTTTAATTCTAAGCTTAAAATGACCAAGCTATTTGTATGAAAGACATATAGCAACGATTTTGTTAGACTCATGCTATGTAGTCGTCAGCGACAATCCATGCTTTGTTCAACATTGTATGAATATCAATAACAGACCGCACAAATACTATCTTTTCAATATTATCTATATCTATACACGTAATAAAATCGTAGGAAAGTCAAAACTTTACATTGAATATTTTTCTAAAAGAATACTTGGGGCGTGATCTACAATCGGTATCAAACGTGCGAAACGTTGTAAATCCTTGTATGTTAAACGTATTTAGATACATCGTGAAAAAAATTGAAATGTGCCAGGTTGTGCTATTTTATCGTGCTGAATATGAAGCCAAGGTTTAATAATACCCCTGGAGTGATTTTATTTCATCTGTAAGTACTATAACTCTGTATTTCTGGGTGTAAATGTAAGCTGCACAGACAACCTAATGCCGCGTCCGCACAGACAGGCGGCTTACTACTATGTAAGCGGTAAGGCTACTATAGCCTCCCTTGCGCCTCGTGACAAAAAACTAACACGTTTGTTTACTTGAATAAGTTGCTAAGCAATTCTATGCGCCAAGCGCGTATTACCGACGCAGGATGTCCGGCCTATAGTAGCAAAGTCCGGCAGGCATGTCTGCGGGCTTGCCTGCGAGCATATCCGTCTAGTTACTTCCTTGCTTAAAGCAAGCCGCTTGTCTGGGCGGGCGTAGCTAACGTAGCTAATATGTTGCCTTGAAAGGCGTATCCAGTTTAATTCTTGGTATCAATGATACCGAGACCTAGTGGACTTACCATTGGTTAGTGTTTGTCCGTTAAACATAGTGTTCAGCATAATTTTGTCGTACAAAGGATATTTATTTCTAATTTTTATGTCATTTTGTTACAAACACGGAGATGGTTCTCCTAGTGGAAAAAGATAACCATTGGCTATAGCCTCCAAATAATAATATTATCGCTGGACAAATTACACACATCTAACCCCAAAGTAAACAAATTGCTTGTGTTATGGGTGTAAGCCAACGGTACTAACACATAGAAAGACTGTTATATACAACACCCAAATCCAGAAATACAAACATCTATGCTCATCACATAAATATTAGTCCCCATTTGGAATCGAATCCGAGCCCCATCGCTTCGTAGTTAGGTTCGTTAACCACTCGACCAACGGGGCGGTCAGAATATGTTAATGGTGCGTTGCTATTCATGTGGCGATATATTGATGTCACGTGTATTATTTGAATTTATTTTAGTGGCTATTTTACACGCCAAACAATAACTAGAAAGTGAAAAGCTCTGACGCTATTACGGCATTAGTAGGTAAGGCAGTGGGACCAATTAACGTTGTAGAACTCTACCACCTAGTGACATGTTTAGCCAATGGTTTTTCTACTGCGTACTTCCTTGCAGAAAGATGTGATTCTTCAAAGGACTTGAACTAACGTCTAAACCCTAAAACCCGTCTAACACGGGGAAAACGGATGTGCCAATGTCTATGTAAATTATTATTTATTATTATTACTTATTTATTCCTGAAGCAATATCGTCAATGCTTGTCTTATTCCGGTTTAAAGGTTAAGGTAGCCGGTAGACTTATGCGTGTGGCATTGCCATCCCGCTACACGGATAGCAACGCACCATTAAGGACATTAAAAAAAACTACGCTACATCAGCTATGATGAAGCCGATTGGTAAAAATTATGACTAGCGTGATAGATGTGCCCTAGGTGTATTCCCATATGGGCACAACTTCAGCTTTAGGTACTTCTTGAATTCGTAGCCAATTTTAAACAGAATTCGCGTGATCGTAATAATATCTTGCTTATAATGCAAAATTATTCTAGATATTTTGTACAAAATTTTCACATATACATAGCTTAATATATAAAAGCCTAAATATTGTTTTGTTTGAATTTTTTAATGTCTTATTAAAATAAAAATAAAAATATTTTGTACACACTCTACTTTAATTTTAAACAAAATTAAAAATTAAAATAATTTGTATTGTTTATAGCATCAAGTAGCGGTAACAGTAAAGGTTCAGCTAATGCGAATGTCAGCGGTAAGTGTATTAAAATTTTATTTAGAAATTGCTTGACAATAATAAAAAATGTATGTATGTGAAAGAATGATAACAATTAAATAAAAAAAAAAGAACTTGACCATCACAAATTCAATGAAGCGGCAGATTTGTCAAAATTTCGTAGAATTAAATGCCACATCGTATTAAGAATTATTAAGTTTACAAAAATTTTGTCACTAACTATATATACTTTTTATTTTTTAAATAAGAAGCACTTTTCATTAAATACGTTACAATTATATTGTTATTTCGTTTTTATCATAATAAATTGATTTTAAATGTACCTCATGTAAAAGATTAGTTATTTTTCTATTCCAATTATAAATCCTTCTGCTCAATATATTAGTATTGTTGCTTTTGCAAATTTGGAAGGACAATATATCAAGCTTGTCGGCAAAAGCTCGTCTGTCTCAGTCAAAATAAGTCTTACCTCTATCAAATCTGAACAATATATCGCAAAATCTCCCTGTTATGATGTTTTACAAAAGTTTAGTTTTTATCGTATTACCTGAAATAACGTTGTAACGTCAATTAAAAGTTTTCAATTTTATGGTCAAAAATAATTTGGTGCAGATAAGTTTTATGTAAATTTTAAACCATACATTTATTACCGTTCCTATGATGTGTGAACTAGACAATCGGTTATTTTACATGTATTTTGTTTTTATAGATAACAACGGAAATGAAGAGACATCTGCTAATGCAAATGGTAATTTAGATCAGTTTGTATTTAATTATTATAACTATCTTCACGCCCGCATCCCCGAAACGGTAGATAGAGGTACAGCAAGTGCACCCACGATTAGCCGAAGATACTTGGACCCACAATGTGATAGTTAGCAAGCCTATCGCCATCCGGGCACTTTCCAATCCCGGGCAATGTTGTTTTTATCAGAAAACTGAAAAAACACATTTCTGGATTGCCCGACCCAGGAATCGAACCCGGGACCTCTGTGGTAAACTCCGACACCGGATCACTATACCACAGAGGCGACAATTATAATCTACTAAAGTTTATAATCTATAATCTACCTAAGTGATATTATGATTTAACTGCTAACCTAACCTAACCAAATTCTAAAATCCCTAGGTAGATTATAATTTAACGAATACTGACAATTTCACTGCCACATTTATAACATGAAAAATGTTTACGAACAGCAAGTGCAGCCGCGGCACGTGTCGGTTGCCTATTGAATATTATTGCACTAAATTCGTTGAGGTTTACTTTGTAGTTGGGCATTATTCTCTTTTCATTATATACTCTTTTTGTTATATATAATCGCCTCTGTAGTCTAGTGTTCCAGTATCGGTGTTGACCGCACGAGGTTCCGGGTTCGATTCCCGGGTCGGACAATTGAAAACATGTGTCTTTTCAATTTTCTGGTAAAAACAACGTTGCCTGGAATTGGATAAGTGCCCAAGAGGCGAAAGGCTTGTCCGTATCACATTATATTTATTGGTTACATATTAACATAATCTTTTCCTTCAGTGTGTACAGTATTTTAACAGTCAACCTGTGAAAATACTAAATATATTTAATAAACACTCAAATCCAGAAATATGAACTTTGAACTATCGTTTGCATCGTCAGTTTCGCTAACCACTCTACGAACGGGGTGATATCTGCGTGTTGAAGAATGAAGAAATAAGGTAGCCGGTGAACTTGTTGGAACGTGGCACAAAGGCATGTGGAATTTTATTTTTACTGCCTGAATAGCAATGCATCATTTCTCCGAGTTGGTCAGAGCTCCTTTGAAGAATAGACAAATTGCCGTTCCGCCAGGCAGGTCGTAAGAAGCGATCGATTGCCTACATGTATCACTAGCATCGTAACAATTAGGTGGTAAAGTTCTGCATAGTCTCATCCGTATATTTGGTACTGCGGATTACCTATTCCTGCCGCAATAGCGTCAATACTTGTTATTATCGTGTAATGGTTTGGAGGGCAAGGTAGCCTGTAGACTTGTGCTTATAGCATTATCATTTCGCTACGTGGATAGCAACGCAACTTAACATCTTCGGTGTTTATAGACGATGTACATGATGTTTATCCTATACTAAGTTAAAAAGCTTTTCAAATAGTAAAAGTTTATCGATGAATGGACAATCATGTTAAAACATTGTGTGATTACCTGGCCAGTCTTGTTTTTCATTATAAATTGTTTTTTCATTATAAATGTTCTTTTTGCCACAGCTGAATCTTCAGGTGAAGGCAGTGCAAGTGCAAGTGGAAATGGTAAGCTAATTTATTCTTGTACATATTAGTCATTGTATACACTACCCATAGCTGACAGAGGACTTTTCAATACTCGATTCTGGTACCGAATATGTAAAAAATTGGTACTTTAATCGCCTCTGTGGTCTGATGGTCCGGTGTCTGTGTTGACCACATTAGGTCCCGTATTTGAATACCGGGTTGGGCAAATCAAATATGTGCTGTTTCAGTTTTCTGATAAAAACAAAATTGCCTGGGATTGGATAAGTATCCAATTGACGATAGGCTTGTCACTTATCACATTGTGGGACTTAGTATCTTCGGCTAATTGTGGGTGCACTGGTTGAACCTCTGCCTACGTGAAAATACTTTTTTAACATTATTGTTCCCTTTTCCAATAAAAATGAACGGCAATAAACTTTTTACCCCACTGGTCCTTTTAGATTTTAGCAATGCTTTCAACTTTGTGTACTTTGATTTCTTACTTGGTGTCTTTTTTGTGTACCATAAGATAGCAACAAGCAGACGGGTGTCCTGATGGAAAGAGTCAACTATCGCCTATAGACACTAAAGGTGTTAATGGTGCGTTGTTATCTTGCGGCGAGGTCTAATGCCACATGCATAAGTTTACCGGCTAACTTACCCTCCAAACCGGAACCCGACAGTGACAAACACTGACGCTATTGCGGCAGGAATAGATAAGGCGGTGATACCAGACCCGAGCGAGACAATGCAGAACTCTACCACCTAGTAGCCACGATGTTAGTGACTTGCACAGCCAATCGGTCGCCTTTCACGACGTGCCTGGCAGAACGTCAGTTCTATTCTTCAAAGGAGCAGGAAACCAATACGGGGAAACTATATAATTAAGCAATATTCTCTTTTCATTATATTTTTATTACTTACATAATATGACCACTAACTACTGTGTCATTCAATGTTTACGATATTTTACCTGTTAACTTGTATGCTCATTGTAATTTTTTCCTGAATGATTTAACTTTGTGGTGTAGCTGTCCGGTGTTGGTGTTGACCAAATGAGGTCGCGAGTCGGGCAATTCAAAAATGTGTTTCTTCACTTTTCTGTTAAAAACAACGTTACCTAGGATTGGA
This sequence comes from Apodemia mormo, assembly GCA_036924255.1. Lineage (NCBI taxonomy): Eukaryota > Metazoa > Arthropoda > Insecta > Lepidoptera > Riodinidae > Apodemia > Apodemia mormo. The sequence continues at coordinate 32,226,985 of JAUPFN010000008.1, read as the reverse complement.
AAGTGCCCGTTTGGCGAAAGGCTTGCCACCTATCACATTGTGGCACCAAATATCTTCGACTAATCGTGGGTGCACTTGTTGTACCTCTGCCTATATCTTCGGGGATACGGGCGTGACACGTAAAGCCAATCCGTCGCCTTTTACAAGCCTGCCTAGCAAAACGGCAGTTGGTCTATTTTTAAAGGAGCCCGGATCAACATATGAGATATAGTTTAATACTTTTAGAATTGACAATTAGGAATACAGTATTGCAAAGGATTCTGTAGCAAATCCACAATCCATACTAATATTATAAATGCGAAAGTAACTCTGTCTGTATGTCTGTCTGTCTGTTACGCTTTCACGGCTAAACTGCTGAACAGATTTGGATAAAATTTGGTACAAATATAGTTTGAGACCCAAGAAAGGACATAGGGTAGTTCTTATCCCGAAAATCCCACGGGAATGGGAACTATGCGGGTTTTTATTTTAGATTTTTTTTACGCGAACGAAGTCGCGGGCACAGCTAGTAATAGTATAAATGCGAAAGTAACTCTGTATGTCTGTCTGTCTGTCTCGTCTTAACGCCTAAACCACTGAACCGATTTAGATGAAATTTGGTACAAAGATAGTTTGAGACCCGAAAAAGGACATAGGAGTTTTTATCCCGAAAATCTGACGGGAACAGGGACTATGCAAGTAAAACACCGGGACTGTCTACCTCTTAAACCACGGTAATAACTTAGGCTAGTTTTAAAAAAAATCCATGGGGGTGAAGTCGCGGGCACAGCTAGTGTAGAATTTATTAGTCAGGATTAGGAGGTAAATTCTTATATATAAAATTCTCGTCTCAAATTTTAGTCACCATACTCCTCCGAAACGACTTAACCGATTTTGATGTATATGTATTATGTATAATCAGTAGGTCTTAGAATAGGTTGTCTTCTTTTTTATATACCCCTAAGTGATAAGGATGGTCCACCCCAATTTTTTTTTGGCAAATATGTATATTTTTTTATGATGTGGCATTGAAAGACATACAACCCTAAATTTCACTCCTCACCATAAACCCCTGTTTTCTAATAGCGATACTAGTTATTCACTTAAAATTTTTATGTTAAAACAACAAACGGTCCGGCCAAATTTTCAAAGGCTGTTATGAATCGATAGTAAAAAAAAATCATTTAAAAAAATCAAAAATTTATTCTTATCCGACACAAAAATCAAAACGCATGAATATGATTTCAATTTCGCTAAAATTCGAACTAAAATATATAGTGTCTTCAACCAGATTAAAAGTAATCGGGAAAAATGTACTTAGTGCGACAGACTACATAATAGTTACTATCGTAATTATAGGTAAATGTAAAATGACACACTGGCAGCTTTACAGAGTTCATTCACAAGAATCGGTGCATATAATTCATGAATGAAGTGGGATATTTTTAAACGAATATTTTTATATTGTAATAATTTTGCATTAATAATTAAAACGAACGCACTTCAATTCACTATTTAGTTTTTTAAATTTGGCCGGCCCTTAAACGTAACCCTGTATAACTTAATTATATTAATTGCAATAAACATTGCCGCACTAACAATTAAATTAACTATTACATCTTATTACAGCGATGTCAAGCCGCACTCCAAGAACACCGGGTGGTCCAAGCAAACCAAGCAAACAAAGCGAACCAAGCAAACCAAGCAAACCAAGCGGTCCAAGCGGTCCAAGCGGTCCAAACGGTCCAAGCGGTGAACCAAGTGGCCCAGGCGGTCCGAACGGTCCAAGCGGTTCAAGCGGTTCAAGTGGTCCAAGCGATGAACCAAGTGGTTCAGGCGGTCTGAGCGGTCCAAGCGGTCCAAGCGGTCCAAGCTGTCCTAGCGGTTCAAGCGGTCCAAGCGGTCCAAGCAGCAAACCGAGTGTTCCAGCCAGTCCAAACGGTCCATCAAATACACCTAATAGTCCATCAAGTAGGCCTAGCTCTCCAAGTCGTCCTCCTTCGGATGAAATTATCATTTGCCGTAACAGACCCTTGCCGCGAAGACTAAGGCAAAGATATATAGAGATACCTGGAATAACAATCCCTGGTAAGTCAAAGTGTAACTTATTTACATTTATTTTAAATGCTCATTTTCCGTGTTGGTCAGGGCTCTTTTGAAGAATATACCAACAGCCGTTCTGCGAGGCAGTTCGTAAAAGGCGTCCGATTAGCTATACATTCACTACCATCGTGACTACTAGGTGGTAGAGTTCCGCAACTTCTCGCCTGGGTAAGTGGTACCGCCGCTTTACCTATTTCTACTCTAATAGCGTCAATGTTTGTAAGTGTCGTGTTCCGGTTTGTGAGTAAGAATGCCGGTAGACTTATGCATGTGGCACTGCCGCCACACGGATAGCAATGATCCATTAATATCTTTGGTGTCTATAAGGGATGGTACCTCTTTCCATCAGGATGGTCATCTGCTTGTTTGCTATCTAATGATATAGGAAAAAACCCCACTGGATTTTACATTTAACAAAAGAGGTCACAACGTTTTTAGATCGTCTATTCGCTTTTTACCTTACTTACTAAAATGTCAATGATGTGTCGCTATTCGTGTGGCAGGATAGCAATGTCACATGCCGGCTACTTTACCCTCTAAACGGAAACTCGACAGTGACAAGTATTGATGCTATTGCGGCAGGAATAGGTAAGGTTGGTGGTAGAGTTGTGAAACGTGTCGCCCGGGTATTTGTTACCACTAACAAATAGCCGGGCGACACGTTTCACAACTCTACCACCTAGTAAATAGTACCTAATCACGATAGTAGTGACACGTTTCGGACGGACGCTTCTTACGACCTGCTTGGCAGAACGGCAGTTGGTCTATTCTTGAAAAGAGCCCGGAACAACACGAGGGGAATTCAACATCGACATATTTCTATACAATGTTTTTTTTTCGTAATTTTCAGGTAGTAGATTCATCTACATAGATAGCGAAACACCTGGACTTAGGAGGTGCAGAGTTGAACCGCCATTCGAACCACGGATAATTTATGAATGGTAAGAAAATATCCAACGAGTTCCATAACTATTACATAATATCACAAACGATGCTACTACGTCCAACGATATTGCCGTTGTCGTGACAGATGGCGATTAAATCAATCAATCCTTCAATTTTTTCAAAACTTTTACTGGTATTTAATCTTGTTACCATATACTTTTACTGGTATTTAATCTTGTTACCACATACTTTTACTGGTATTTAATGTTGTTACCATATACTTTTACTGGTATTTAATCTTGTTACAACATACTTTTACTGGTATTTAATGTTGTTACCATACACCACTTTTAATTTTAAATACCGAGTACGAGGCTTTTGATTCTTTATGATTAAATTGATTAATCCTTCATAATATATTTAAAACTTTTACCGCTATTTAATCTTACTCCCATAACAGCACTTACCACTTTTAGTTTCAATACTGAGGTGAGAATCATGAAACCTTGTTTCATAATGAAAACGTATGCAGTGTGTTGTTTTACTCGTGGTAATTTGAATCCCTTGTTAAGCATATCCTCTTGCTAGTCAACTCGTAAAAGATGACCAAAACTGGAAAAAAAATATGTGTTAACGGTTGATCTTACGGGCCATCCCTGAAACTTCCCACTAAATTAAGGTACCTATTTTAAGCTCAAAAGAGTAAAAAATATAAGCATAGATTTTTCAATTCAAACATCTATTTTATTAAAAATAGCAGTATATTAATTTTGAAAACGATGATGGCATTCAACTCAATTTTTGAGATCTAAAATATTGCTTTAGCTGAATAATTTACAGGTTGAAAAATTTCGATGCCATGTCAAAAAACATTTTATTTTTAATTTTCTTCAATGATAAATCCAAAACAAATTGACCGATTTGGATTAAATTAACGGTATTTGACACAGTTTTTAAAGGAGAAAAGCTGATAAGATTTTTAAGTCAATCGGTGGATTAACTAAAATTTTGAAAAAAGTGGTTTTTCGACCTAGCCTCGAAATTTTTCAACCAATATTTTTTTAGTATTCTAAGATATTTTAGTACTAAAAAAACTACGCCAAACATCGTTTCAAAAATCAAAATCTAATCTAATTCTCAAAACTTATAGCTTTTCAAATATTAAAATTATGTTGTTTTTAGCAAACTTACTTTATTTGTTTTATTTAAAACACTTCGAATGAAAATGAAAAATTTCGAAGCTAGGTCGAAAAACAACTTTTTTTCAAAGTTTTGCGTCAACGATTACTCCCAAATGGATAAACCGATTTTGATGAAATTTATGTATTAGACGTAGTTTTTTGAGGAATAGAGTTGATTAGTTTTTGTACTCAATTGGTACATAAATCGGGAAGTTATATTTAAAAAATACTGTTTCGTCAAAATTTTTTTTGGTGTTTTTTCAAAATTTCTCAAAATCTCCTGGATCAAATCGGTTCAAATTTTCAGGAAATCTAAGTTGAGCAGAATCTAATCGAATACCATCAACCGTGTTCCGATCGGTCTAGCCGTTCAAAAGTTATGAGTATACATATACACAGACATACTGACGTCATCGTGAAAATAGTCGGAAAAGGTTCCTAGGGCCTCAAAACGTGGACATCTGGCAAAAACTCGACTTTCGAAAATCGGGGTAAAATCAGTAACTTCCTTATCTACATACGTAATGGGAAGTTGAAACCATCCAACTTGTTTGCCTCATTTAAAAAGCAATAATGTTAAGATTGTGGATGGATGGACCACCATTACTACTTTTTATGTGACAAAAGGGTTTAATAAAGTTTGTAATGTTTAAAAAAATAATGTTATATATTTTGTATCAAATAGCTAATATTTCATAATTTGTATTGAATTCCTTTTGTAAGAGTGATCTTAAGTTATTTGCATGTTAAGTATATTTAGTTAAACAATTCTTCTGTATACAATTAAAAAAGATTTTTATTTTCAGATTTCCAAATTCTTCAAGCAAAATAATTTTTGACGACGAGACGACGCAACGTTTTTGGACAAAATTATAATTATTTTCTTCTTATAATATAAATATGTATACACGATTTGGATAGTATTTATATTTAATTGAAATAAATTTTATTGGGCATTACAAATATTGTATTTATTAACTTTTGTTATATTATCTAAAGTATTCTATATTATTAAGCGTATAGATTTAGACACGATTTAAAAGATAAATTTGCTGTTAGTAACTTGGTTATATGCACTGTTATATGTACTGTTCACAAACTCGCTTGTGTCACTCTTATTTATTTGACATCATTCAATCAATCGATCAATCAATCAATTCTAAGAACCTAATGTACCTACCATATTTGATGCAATAAATTATGATTGATTGATTGATTGATTGATTGATCATTGTCAAATAAATAACACTACAATGACAGCGTTAGTGCTTGTTAGTGTTGTTTTCCAATTCAGAGGATAAAGTAACCAATAAACTACTTGGCAATTTATCCTAGCTGTACGGATAGTAACGCACTACTAACATCTTTTGTGTCCACCTGTATATCTATGCGCTGAATATTTCTATTCAACAGGAAACCTACTGTAGGTATTTGCTATTCTGTAATATAAAGCTAGGCGCCTTAGACAACGAAACAACATAAAAACGATAACAAAGTTAGAAAAGAATAAAATGAATGGGATTTACATAAGCCGTGCTATATCACGTGGTCAATCGTCATCGGCATCGTTATTGTCAGAGACGATGACGGATTTAGATATCGTTTCACTACAACGCAATGTTACCTTGTTTTAGCCCCCTGGGGCTTAGACAAAATAACAACATACAAACGATAACGAACTCAGAAAGGAAAAAAATGACGTGGTCAATCGTCATCGGCATACTGTCTGAGACGATGACGAATTTAAATATCGTTTCACTACGAAGCAATGTTACTTTGTTTTAGCCACCTGGGGCTTTGACAAAATAACAATATACAAACGATAACGAACTTAGAAAGGAATAAAATGACGTGGTCAATCGTCATCGGCATCTTTATTGTCAGAGGCGATGACGAATTTAGATATTGTTTCACTACGAAGCAATGTTACTTTGACTTAGCCCCCTGAGGGCTTGTCTTCAAAAAGGTATCTTCAAAGATTAAGGTTATTGAATGTGGAAATGCCTATGAGTGATCTATTAATACCTGCTTTATGCAGATGACGCTCTATTTTTAGGCTCCACTCTATTTTAGCTTCAAATACTGGTCACAGTTTAACAGTTATAAATAATGATTTAAAGAACTTACGCTTGAATGCGAAGGAAACTAAAGTAATAGTTTTTGAACGAGAAGCAGCCAAAACGGATGTAAGTGTTGTGGTTGATGGTGTAGTGCAGGAACAAGTGGATGACTTTGTATATTATTCGATGCGCTTTTAGCAGCGAATAAAGATACACCGCTGATCGTGAATGAAGGGTGTATGCAGGGAACACTGTGAATGAAGCATTAGGGAAGTTACTTAAAAGCACAGAATTTAGTCAGGGTGCTAGTCTTGCCAAGACTGGTATTGCATTAAAACGAGAATGTTAGGCCCGAAAGAATGTATCGGTGTAAAAATGAGAAAAGGCTTTTTTTAAAGGGCAATGGGCCCACCTCTCGTTCCCACCACTGTATCTTCTATAAACCAGAATCAACAGCGGCAACCGTCCTAATAACCTCTGAGTTACGAGCTCAGGGAGCCCTGAGGAAAAGCTAATTTGTCTTGGATCCCGCAATGAAATTAATCAGAAGTATATAGGAGTAGGAAAATACATCCTGTTTTCTTTCCTTTTTAGCAGGAGAAAGCAAAATGTTAAAATCATAAAAATGCTACGAAATGAGACTTTTACAATCAGGTTAAACCTGATTGCTATTGCATCACGGAAGTTTGGAAATTAGGGACCTACCAGAAAGGCCAATGAGAAAAGGCTTGCTTTGTTGGTTCAAGCTTGTAGAAAGAATGGTAGATAAAAGGTTACCAAAACAGATATACAATGCGTATGTGTAGTGTCAAGAGTTTTTTACAACTGCCGTGTTTAAATAAAGCGAGTAATAAATGTGGAGGAAGATAGACAAATCTGCAAAGTTTGTAAAATATGGCACTCGGTCCTCTCTGCTTATCCGGTATATATATATATATATATATATATATATATATATATATATATATATATATATATATAATCTAGGTTAGGAAAGGCTAGAAACGATATCGAATGCATTTAGGTACTACATTTTTTACAGTTCACAAACAACTCCCACGTGTTGGTCCCGGGCTCCTTTGAAGAATAAGACAACTGCCGTTCTGCCAGGCAGGTCGTAAAAGACGTCCAATTGGCTATATGAGTCACTACCATCATGGCTACTAGGTGGTAGAGTTCTGCATATTCTCGCCCGGGTCTGGTACCACCACTTGCCTATTCCTGCTTGTGCTTGTCACTGTCGTGATCGTCACTGCCGGTTGACTCTTTCAAGCAGGAGACCCATCTGCTTGTTTGCTATCTTATGATATAAAAAAAACTTTTATCCCTCGATATCGAGTTTTACACGGTTGAAAACTCATAGTAAATCAATTTTAATTATTTCGTTGTTTTATCTAAACGCTGAGCGTAAACGCAAACGACACAACCTTCTTGTCCGGCAGCCGAAGCATACCCAAGAGGACAGGGGGAATTCGTGATGGTTCTGACTAGGTTGGGTAATACGAGTGCGGATTTTAAGATTTCCTTTTTATCATTTAAATATGTACATATTTAAACATTTAAATTTTATTTAAAACTGATGGCCTTCCGTTAAGTATTTACGCAATACTAAGCATTTCCCTTTTTGTTCAGAGGTAACTTTGTATTTTATTGTTCTATCGAGGAAACTACAAGTCATCATGTTTCTAAGTAGTAGAATTTATGGTGTGAATCTTTTAGTATCTTACTTACGAAGTGCAGCGCTAAATATTTATTGAAAACGATACAGCAAGAAATCAACCGAACGCATTTATTTCGAAATTAGGCCGGTGGGAGCTTAAAGAGATAGAGTTCTATGACTGGCTGACAAACAGACAGCGGAGACATAATATTATAAAAAATATATTTTTGGCATATTAGGTAAAAAAACTCGATATACAGTATACACTACAAATCATTCTAAATTGTTTTACCTATGTTTTATGACTAACTCGGTCCCTCAAATTTGCGCTTTTATTTAGTAAGGCGTCTATATTTTTTACAGAAATCAGAAATTTGATCAACATAATTATAATGACATTTTTCATGTAATATTATTTTAATTTATTCATTCAATTAGAAATTGTTTAATTCATTTAAACATTTTGTAAATTATTTTGACGCATTAAGAATTTTTAAGCACACTGAGATGATACAACGGAAAGAAATTAAGGGGCTTGCCTGTTTTTATAAATATATGTTTTTATATTAGTTACACCTAGTTTTCAATTAAAGTAATATTAAAGAGTTGATCCAGATATAGCAACGTTGTCAGATCACAGTGCCATCTATTTCAAAATTTGTAGTGAGAACACCTGTTTAAGGCAACCCCAAAATACATAAAAGTATAACACTCATAATGTCGATTGGCATTCTTTTCAGACAACTTCAGGGACCGGCTGATGGCGGTGGATACTAGAACACCTGACCCTGTATAAAGAAGGGTTAGAAAAAGCACGTAATGAAAGTTGGCGGAGTTACTGTACCTCTCAAAGGAAGGACACGTTATGGAGTCAAATTTACAAAACTAAATTACACCCGTAGTGCCACGGAAATAATGATGAGAAATACGGTAGGAACTTAACTGGATCCTACAGGCTCAGCATCAGTCAGACTGTCTGGAGTATTGTTTCCAAAAGATGATGAGTCTTTTGACACCAACAAACAAGAGGGATTCATGATAAATGCACAGAGATCAAAAATGCAATATGCATAGACTTCGATGATGCTATAGCAGTTTGAAGTCGAAAGCATTCTTAATAAAACGAAAGAGAGATGATGGCTTTACCTCGAATATCTAAACCAGAGCTTGCCGAGCGAAACCCTAGTTACTTCCAGAGATTTTTAATGCATGTCTCCACATCGGCTACTACCCTAAGCAGTGAAGGAGAGCCGTTGTCCGGGTAGTCAGAAAACTCTTTAAAGAAGTTTAGACTAACCCTAAGTCCTACCGCCTGATATGACTCTTTCCTGTAATGAGGCAGGAATTTGAGAAAGTCATAGCTAATATACTCCTGTGGTATCTGGGTCAGCATAGAAGACGCCTTATATGACGCAGTGGAAATCGTCAAATAAGGACTCCGAAACAAACAGTTTTGGCGGTTATAATCTGGTTGGATATTGAGGGAGCATTTGACAATGCGTAGTGGCCAACTATTCTTGTACCACTGTACTTGAACATATTAGTGAACCTTGTTGACGATGGACAGCGAGAGCACCCATATACAGGCTTTCGCCGACTACTTGTTCCTCATTATTACGGCACCTACGACAGAGGAAGATATTTCAAGAATGAACGCCGCCCTGGAGGTGGTCTCTAGATGGAGAGGAAGGCATAATAACCTCAGATTTGGAGATGAACCTAAATACATACTATGTTTATCGCTTAGTTTTTTAGCTGAGCTTTATTTAAACGACGGCCCTTACACTAGGCTAGCCTGTATCGTAAGGACCCAACTTCGATTACAAATTACTGGTGTTGACAGATTGGCATCTTAAGTCACAATGTACATAAACTATGAAGAAACTTTAACTTAGAATATTATATAAGAATAAAAAATTTAAGTTAAATTATAATATTAAATTTTCAGTGTTAGTGTAGTCTAGGGTAGCTAACCCTTTACAAACTATTCGTTTAGCCTCAAGTAACGATTTTTGCTTTATATTACAATTTTCTCAATTCTCAATTAATGGGCAAACGGTATACTCTCGGCAATTTTCCACTCATCAGGGATACTCCATTAAAAAAACTGAGCCGTCACGGGACTCCTGACAGATGTGAAACATCGGGGTCGCGTAGTTGGTTGCCATGGCGACACATCGCCACATCGCCACATCGTACACGCTACTAAATATGGACTGTATACTTCGCTGTATACCGTACCTTAGTGGCGACCCGTCGCCACGGATGCCGCGTCGCCACGCCAACGATCCGGTTTACACCTGCGCCAATAGATGTTTCACATCAAAAAACTTAGATTATAGATAAACGCGAGGGGGTGAATAATAGCATCTTTTATATGTTTTATTAAAGAATTAGTTAGTCCATCTACACCTGGTGCCTTCCGGCTTTTTAACTACATAATCATCTTTTCTACTTCATAGTGGTCTGTTGGTGTCATAAAAAATGACTCTGAGGGTGAATGATCACTATTAACTGCATTAACTAGGTCAGTTTCAGTTTTATTAATATCAGTATGTATTCGAGTAGCTAGTCGTTCCCCTACAGTCATAAAATAATCATTACATCAATCGATAGAATCCTGTGATATACTAGCACTGCTGACCATTAATACTTCAGAAGTATACTGTTTGCTACTAGGTAAATTACAAAAACTTTTTATAGATTGCCAAAGTTTACGAGGATTATTCTTATTAGCATTTTGCACTTTATTTTCGTACGAACTCTTAATACACGTAATAAATCCACTAAAAAGTTTCGATATCTAGTATAAGAGATTTGTAACACTATATTATTTGGCTCAAGCCTGGCGCGCTTGTGAAGCTGATTACGATGTCTCATACAGCGCATGAGCCTTGGAGTTATCCATGGTTTGAGATTGTATTGTGTTCTACTGAGACGGACCTCGTCGGTGTGTTTAAGCACTATATTATTGAGAATATTTGTAAAAGTTTTGGTAACCTCATTTACATCTTAATTGTTATTATTTATAAAGTTCCAGTTGGTTTTTAACTTAGAGACTGAGAGCCTGAACTTAGAGATCCTGCGTCTGCTCTATCTTGCTGTTATTGAATCAATATACACACTGTCACCAGACAGTATACAATAAAAAAACTCAATAGCCTGAAGTTCGTTATTTCAATAACCAAGGCTCACAAAACCATTTCCACTCCTTCCTGCCTCTGTATTGCCATAATTCTGCTTCTCTACCTCAGAGTACTAGAAGCTCGATCGCTATATGAATATAGAAGAGGTAAGTCTCTTCCAGAGTTGCCTAAAAGGAGTTTTAAAAGGAGAGGTGGGGTATTCAAGCTGCCACACCCAACGGCGTGAATACTCCTCCTTGTTGGTCCCGAGCTCCTTTAAGAATGGGTCAACTGCCTTTCCTTTAAGAATAACTTTCCTTTCCTTTCCTTTTCCTTTAAGAACAACTTTCCTTTAAAAATAGGTCAACTGCCGTTCTACCAGGCAGGTCGTAAAAGACGACCGATTGGCTATACGAGTCACTACTATCGTGGCTACTAGGTGGTAGATTTCTGCATTGTCTCGCTTGGGTCTGGTACCACCACCTTACTTATTCCAAGTGCCAGTGCTTGTCACTGTCGTGTTCCGGTTTAGACGGTAAACTTATGCATGTGGCATTAGATCTCGCCACTAGATAGCAACGCACCATTAACAACTTTGGTGTCTATAGGCGATGGTTGACTCTTTCCATCAGCAGACCCATCTGCTTTTTTGTTATCTTATGACACAAAAAAATACTAATCGCCTTCAAATCGATCCCATCTGAGTTGGAGGAATTGTGTCCTCATAGCTAGCGTTTCTACACTGATGGTAGTAAGATCGATGGTAAAGTTGGAAGCGCTATTATCGGGTCGAAGGATGGAACTGAAAGCACTGCATTCAGGCTGATAGATTAGTACACTGTCTTTCAGGCAGAACTCATTGCGATTCTGGGTTTAATTCGCCTCGTCGAAGGATCCTGCGAAACAACTGCTGGAATCCTTAGCGACTCGAGAGTCACTCTGTACACAATCGTGGCCATATCAAGCACTAACCCTTTAGCCTTTGATATTAACCAAAGTATCAGATTGCTCCGAGAATGCGGCCGTACTCTGGAATTTTCTAACCAAAGCGTGCATTCTTGGACAGAAGATTCCAGAGTACGGCCGCATTCCGCCTTCATACCTGAAGCAAATAATCCCAGCCTCTACTGTAACAGTCTGACACAAGTATGAAGCAGCGGAAGCGGGTGCCGTTACCCCTTCCTCAAGAAGTGTCGGAGTCGCTAGGACTCCCATACTTTTTACAAGCTATGGGGCATTCAGGGAGTACCTGAAACGATTTAAACTGTCCGAATCAGAAGGTTGTATTTGTAACAGGGAAGTCTCTCAAACAATAATTAATCCGTTGCCTAAACGGTTATCCCAGATTTGAGAGGAGAAGAAACTTAATAAAAATAGCACTCGGCAAAAACCTAAAGGCTAATCACTACAACAAATTCCTCAGTGACCCAAAATTAAAAGACATATTTATGGAATATGCCACGTATATAGTTAAAACCCTATGTAGTGAGTATAACTTCAAAAGACTTACTGACTTATATAGATAGAATAGTATATAACATAATAGAAAAGCTGCTGCATATTAAATAGCAACGATAAAAGCATGTAACAAAAAAAACGTAGCCGTAAATAATCTTATGATTGTGGTATTACCATCCCGCCACACAGCAACGCACCATTAATATTTTTGGCGTCTATAGGCAATGGTTTCTCTTTCAATTAGGAGAGCCATGTGCTTGTTTGTTGTCTGATGTTATACACACAGTAAAAGTAAATTGAAAAGTATTTAAATAGTTTAGTGCATGTGGACCTAAGTGTAATAAATCTTTAAAAAACCTATTTCTACCTCCAATTTTCATCAGCTATACCTATCTAGTAGATATCCATTCGTGATTTGAATATCAAAAGAATTTCGTCTCCAAAACACGTTACTCTATTTACGGAGATAGCTTTTTCTCTTTGAAAGTATCAAAAGGTTAAGGTTGTTTTTCGAACCAGTGGCGGTGACGAATTCTCGCATAATGGCTGTATCGAATACAAAAGAGGCTGCACCCGAAAGAAATCTAATTTAAGGATAAATAGCCACTCGAAATTGGTAATTCCTAAGGAAATTCATGCGAATATTTTTTGTTTGCCTCAGTGGTTCAACAAATACAATCTATATAAAATATAAGTACCTATATGGGTTTGAAACCCAGGTCAAAAATATCGTTTTAAATAATTTTATCAGCTTTTTCTAAAAAACATAATATGCATGACATGTTTTTTTTTTTAATTTTATACAATATTAGATCGCAAGCAAGCTTTCCCGAATAAAAGAAAAACCATCGCCTATAGACCCCAAATATGTTAATATTGCGTTGCTGTCCGTGTGGCGAGTTGGCAGTTCCACATACATATGTAGGTCTACCGGCTGCTTATATTCCAAACTGGAACATGACAGTGATAAATATTGACGCAATAGCGTCAAAAATAGGTAACTTTTTTTATATGATCAGATAGCAAACAAGCAGATGGCTCTCTTAATAGAAAGATAAACCATCGCCTATAGACTCCAAAGCTGTTAATGGTGCGTTGCACAAGTCTACCGACTACCTCACCCTCCGAACTGGAACACGACATCGTCAAGCATTGACGCTATTGCAGTAGGGATAGGGAAGGCGGTGATCCCAAATACCCGAGCGAGACGTTGCGGAACTCTATCACCTAGTAGTCACCAGGATAGAAATACGTATTGCCAATCGATCGCATTTAAGACCTGCCTGGCAGAACGACATTTGATCTATCCTTCAAAGGAGCTTGGACAAACACGGCGAAAAATCGGTGGTACCAGACACGAGTAAGACGTTGTGAATCTCTATCACATAGTAATCACGATGGTAGTGACACGTATAGCTAATCGTTCGCCTTTTACGAATTCCGTGATAGAATGACGAATGATCTATTTTTCAAAGCGGACCGGGACCAACACGGGAAAATTTTCATCGTGTTGACAAGGGGCTCTTTTGAAAAATAGACCATCTGGGCCCTGTCAGACATTTTGTAAAAGGCGAACGATTGGTGAAACGTGTTACTACTATCATTAAAACTAGTAGAATTTGGCAACTCTCTGAATTTGGTACTATCGCCTTACCTATTCCTGTTGCAATAACTTCAGTACTTGTCACAGTCGTATTCCAGTGAGGAAGATTACATAATCAATAAACGTATATACACGTGACAACTAAACATGTGTACCACGTAGATGACATCGCGCTGTTTACATCTTTGGTGTCTATAGGCAATGGTTGTCTATTTTTATCACAAGAGTCCCCTACTATTTTGCTGTCCTCTAATATAAAATAATATTAAAACTTTAAGCTAGAAAAGGTATTTATTTATTCTTACTTTGAAAATATTCAAAGTGAATTCCTTAAGGGTTATCTATATAAAAGAAAATTCCAATCTCTTGCAGTATGTGAAATGATAGAAGAGACTTAGTTCTCGTCAAATAATAATGATTGATACTATTATGTCGGTACTCATCATAACCAAATAAAAACATTATTGACAAAAAATCCGACTGCATTTACCTAATATTGAAAAAGATTCATTGCTTTAAGTAAAAAACTTAAAAGAAACAAACAAGCCCAGTAGTTTAGAATTCTCTCAACCATAAAACCTAATGCAAAGTCATCAGATATATTGCATAATTTTAATGACCTGTCAAATCTATGTAACAAAGATTTTGCTATTCTAGGTATTGGTACTAATGACAAGGAACCTTACTCTGTCTTTACGCATTTGTGTAATATTTTAGATAGACTAAAGATGTGTAAACAAGTGTTCTTAGTGAAAGTTAAATCAAATAGATATTTGAATGTCGGACTACTTAATTATAAACTAAATCTAATTGCTAAGCAATATAGTAACTGTACATTTATCGATTTAGATAATTATTTACCAAAATATAATAATTATGCACATAATACCTATATAAATTGTTTGTATACTAAACTAACTATAGAAATGGATTATCAGGAATACAAAAATAAATTTTTGCCATTTTCTGAACAAAAACATAGTAAAGTAAGTAGTGAGAATAAAATTAAGCAGTTAGATAAAACAAAAATTACATTTAATGAATATATGGAAAACTTAGAAAAATTAGTGTGTAAAAGAAGGATTAGTGATCAATCTACCGCTAAGATAAACAAAGGTACAATACCATATTACTTTAATTTAAAATTGAAAAGTAAAAAAGAGATAAATAACTCAAATCTTTTAGTATCTGATAGTATAATCAAAAAGGGTACAATCCCATATTACTTTAGGATTAAATCAGGTAATAACTTAGAAAATACACATACTAAAAATCAGTTTTTTCTTAAATGATTGCCAGTTTAAATTATTACATCAAAATATAGCAGGTGCACTGAGTAAACAAGATTATTTGCAATTAGCTATAACTGAACTTAGGGATACATTAGGAAAAATTGATGTTATCTGCCTCTCAGAAACATTCCTGAAACAAGGTTCTGAACAAAACTTTAAACTAAATGGTTATACTATGGCCTCTCATTTTTCTCGTGTTAACCAGCGTCGTGGTGGCACTTGTATTATGGTAAGAAATGATCTACAATTTAAAACTCTTGATTTACAAATACGCTTACCATTTTCTTTCGAATGCTGTGCTGTTGAAATAACATGTTACAAATTAATAATAATTTGTATTTATCGTACACCTAGTTCAAATGTTGAAAATTTCCTAAATAAATTAGAATTATTATTAGAACATATTATGAAAAACTCTAAGAAAAAAATTATTCTTTGTGGAGATTGGAATATAGATTTAATGCAGAATAACTATGCACATAAACAATTACAAGGCATTCTTTTAAATAATAATATTAATCAACACATACTAAAACCTACTAGGAAGAATGCATGTTTAGATGTAATTGCTAGCAATTTGGAAAATGTCCAATCTCTCACTCATCCACTTGGTTTATCTGACCATGAAATGGCACAGAGTATAAAAGTAAATATTGAATCAGTCTCAAACTATAAAACAAGAAGAGCTTTTTGCTTTGAAACGAGACGACTCTTCAGTAAGGAAAATAAGAAAAAATTTTATGAATGTTTATCATCTTTAAGTTTTAGTGAGGTTTTTGCAAATACAAACAGTGAAGAGGCATTTAATAATTTTCATGACATATTCTTATTGTTTTTTGAGTTATGCTTTCCAAAAGTTCAAATCAAAGTGTCAAATAAACCAATAAAAAATAAATGGCTCACAAAAGGTCTTCTTAAATGTTGCAAAGTCAAACGTCAGTTGTACTTGAATTATCGTCACACTAAGTATAATAAAAAAGAAAATAAAAGTAATTACTTGCGTTACAAAAAAATTCTATCTAAATGTATATTAGAATCACAAAAGCAGTCATCTCTGAAATTTATTGATAAATCATCTAATAAATGCAAAGCGTCATGGGATTTAATTAAAAACACTTTTGAGAATAAAACAAATAATAAAGAAATTGAGAAAATAAGAGTAAATAACTCAGTTTATACAAATACTCAAACAATATGTGAACTATTTAATGATTTTTTTATAAACCAGGCAAAAACAAGTAACAATCATACACTCACAAATATTCCAAAATCACATACATTCTCCAATAGTAATAAAACTATGTTTTTAAGACCAGTAGATGAGCATGAAATATTTAGAATCATACATTCTCTAAAAAACACTAATGCAACTGGTTATGATAATATTAGTACAAAATTAATCAAATATGTTGCTCCAGTAATATCCAAACCACTCAGCCATATTGTTAATTTGTCATTTTTAGAAGGGAACTTCCCGGAACGACTAAAAAAATCTATTGTAAGACCATTGTTTAAAAAAGGAAATAAGTTTGATTTGAATAATTATAGGCCTATTACTTTAATTCCAGTTTTCTCAAAAATTTTTGAAAAAGCTATGTATGAAAGACTTTATAATTATTTACTGGAATTTAAATTACTAAAAAATAATCAATATGGATTTAGGAAAGGTAGATCTACAACCTTAGCATGTTTTGAGTTAGTAAAAAGTATTACGGAATGCCTGAATACAAAAATGTATCCACTTTGTGTATTTTTAGATATGAGTAAGGCATTTGATTTTGTTTCACATAGAATTCTGTTGACAAAGCTTGAAAAGTATGGCATCAGAGGAAAATCATTAGAGTGGATACAAAGTTATTTAGATAAAAGGAAACAATGTGTTGAAATTTCAAAAGTATGTGGCAATCATCAAAAAATATTTACTTCAAGTTATTGCTGTAGTGACTGTGGAATACCACAGGGAAGTGTTTTAGGGCCCTTGCTTTTTCTAATTTATATTAATGATCTCCCAGAAACTATCGAACATGAATCATTTTTATTTGCAGATGACACAACCCTCCTTATTAAATGTAAAAACAAAAATCTTTTAGTAAAGGAAACATCTGAAACCTTACTTAAAGTTTCAGAATGGTTTAAAAGCAACAATCTTAAAATTAACCTGAGTAAAACAAAAATAGTTGAATTTCAAACATATTACAGTAATAATATCAAAAGTTCAAACATATTTTTTAACAATACCAATATAGAAAATACAGATAATGCTAAATTTCTAGGAATATTAATTGACAAACATTGTAACTGGAAAGCACACATTGATTCCCTTTGCAATAAAATTGATAGATTTGTGTATGTTTTAAGAAGAATAAGAGAAATAGCAAACTTAAACGCTACCTTGTTAGCATATCATGGATATGTCTCATCTGTATTGCAATATGGAATCCCTATTTGGGGAAACTCAGTAGATTTAATAAAAATATTTAGAATACAAAAGAAATGTATACGTGCAATATGTAATGTGAATCAACTTTATTCTTGTAAACCACTTTTTAAAAAACTTAAAATACTACCATTACCTTGTCTTTATATCCTGGCGGTATGCGTATTTGTAAAAAAACATCAACACTTGTTTAAAACAAATGCTGAAGTATTAGGTAATACATATTTTAGGAATAGTGAAAAACTACATGTGCCCAGCCAAAGACTCCACATTTTTAAAAGAAATGCCTATTGTATGGCAATTAATATATACAATCATATTCCTGATAGTCTTAAATCCTTACCTCTTAATAAATTCCGCAAACAACTATTTGATTTACTACTAGACAAATCTTATTATAATGTAAATGAATTTCTTGCTGATAAAATTAAATATTAATCTAATAATAAATCTTTTATTGTGTATAATTATAAAAAAACGTTGTAATTAATAAATTTAAACTAACATAAATTAGAAATTACTCTTTTTAAATTACAAGTATGTAGTTTATAAAATTGCATATTAAAAAATTTAGTTTATAAGGTAGAACATGTTGATAAATATACATTAAATTGTACAACTTAACTAAATTGATACAAATTATCTAATATCTTTCTTCTGTGTTTAAACTTTGTAAAATGTCAATATTTTAATTAAACAAAAATTAATTTTGTAATTCATAGAAATAAGTTGTGATGTCAATTAATGTGTGTAATTGTATCATGTAACTATAATTAAAAAAAAAAAAAAAAAAAAACAAGCCCGCTGAGTTTCTTCCGCCGGATCTTCTCAGTGTGTGGCCGCGTTCCGATCCGGTAGTAATTGTAAAAATCGACTCACAACATTTTTAGTCTCATGATAAATAATTATAATTTTAAAATATTTGCACACCATATCATGGTAGAATATGTTGGTAACTTAATCAAATTTTAATAACTTGTAACTCCCATATTCTGGCAAATAAATGATTTCTTTCTTTCTTTCTTTCTTTCTGAACACAATTGAAATAGTTCTATAATCGATGTTCATATATAAAACAATTCATGAATTTAATTAAAATTCATGATTTTAATTCATTACAGAACGATTAACGTTCGGGCCCATTGAATTTTTAGCTATCAAATATTCACAAAGTTCGTTATATATCATAAATTATTTGAAACGAAAAATTATGAATGAAACCCAAAATGATTTTTAAATACCTATTCAACGATACCCCACATGACATTGTTCATCAATATATATTTTTTAAATTTTAACATTATTCCATGTTGGAAATGTCATGTCTTTAGTGATACTCGCAAGGTTAAGACGAATCGATTGACATAAGAATCGTCAAAATCCGCCTACGCGTTTGGCCTTTAGAACGCCACATAAGAACAAATATACATACATACATACATACATACATACATACATACATACATACATACATACATACATACACACATACATACATACTTACATACATATATAGACTGGTAAACACATTATCCTCCTGCAGTCGGGCAAAAACCGCCGTGTTGGTCCCGGCCTCCTTTGTAGAATAGGCCAACTGCTGTTCTGCCAGGCAGGTCGTAAAAGGCGACCGATTGGCTATCGAGTCACTACCATCGTGGCTACTAGGTGGTAGAGTTCTGCATTGTCTCGCCCGGGTCTGGTACCACCGCCTTACCTATTCCTGCCACAATAGCGTCAGTGCTTGTCGTTGTCGTGTTCCGGTTTGGAGGGTAAGGTAGCCGGTAAACTTATGCATGTGGCATTAGACCTCGCCACAAGATAGCAACGCACCATTAACATCTTTGGTGTCTATAGGCGATGGTTGACTCTTTCCATCAGGAGACCCATCTGCTTGTTTGCTATCTTATGATATAAAAAAAAAAAACGTTTTAATGAGATTTAATGACATTTAACAAGAAAATCAAGGAATGATTATAGAGAAATCTCAAAAACGTGAAGTAATTGTAAATAACTGACAAATCACACTTATCGACGGATTATTTCGTCTCCGATAGGTTGTTTTTTTTTAATCCGGCTGTAGTTTTCCTGTACTCAAAAGCTGTGCATCAGTTACGTACAGCTATACTTAATTATGGCACACGTTGCCCACATACTTGCCATTTCTACTTTATATTTGTTCTGTGAAGAAAATACATAAACTATGCTTGTATTCTCTTGCTATATTTTATTTTAAAAAAATCGAATCTTTTGCAATTCTTACAATGAGAGAACACGCAAAGCTCTTTGATATACCTTAATCTTATCTTAATATATATAAATTACGTATCACGTTGTTTGTCCGCTACGGACTTCAAAATCCTGAACCGATTTCAATGAATTTTTATAGATACCTACTGTTTGGTCCAACTTAAAAGGTAGGATAGTTTTTTTCTCAATTTACCCCCCTTCTCCTCTATGGTACCCCACCACAATATTCAATACAAGTAATTCGTTTGGCAAAACAACGTTTGCCAGGTCAGCTAGTGATATTTATATTATTAAGTCGAAGTCGATATAATATGATATTATAGTACTGCGACTGAACAACAAGACTAAAGCTACTATCATTTTTAAAAATATAAACGGGTCAAAAACGCGTACATAGAACTTCCGCTCGTTGTATAGAAAGTCCGTTCGTGACGACGGTCAATGTAACTCGCCCGAACGTCGAGCTTTACAAGTACATATTGTAAATGTTCTTCAAAATGTATCAATTAAAAATGTATCCTCGAAAGACTGACAACCAATAAAAAATACTCATACACTTTTTAATTTCTTTATTATTTCAAAATATAATTTGCTGTAGAGCAATATATAAAGACTTCAAATGTTGGCTATATATAGACTATATTTTGTATTTAAAAATGTTAAATAAATTTATTTAATACTAATAATAGGTTTAGTTAGTGACTATAATAATTGAATTGTTATTTGTATTATCTCTTTCAGTAATAACGTGTTCACTTTTTATTTTTACTCAAAACTGCATATTTTCACCAAAACCAAAATAACTTATGTACATTGATATAAAAATCCCAAGATACACAATCAGTGTCTCAAAAACGTCTCCAAAAATGAGACGTCTCCATTTCAAATAGAATCGCTACGAACGCGATACTGTCAATTTTATTTCTTTCTGTACATTGCTTTGTAAAAACGACCATAAATCTTGCGCTTAAGGTTGGATATGCAAAGACATATGATTTTTCCGCATCTATAACTACTTAAAAAAATTAGGGACACTTTTGAGTCTCAGTTTTGTTCGGGACTGTGCATCTTGGGTTTTTTATATCAATGCTTATGTAAAAAGAATTACATTACGTAACACAAATAACATTAAATATAAGTCATTTTGATATAACAATTGATTTATAAACAAAGCAAAATATCTTAACTGAGCTTTGACGGTAAGAAGTTATAGAATCTAAAATGAAATCAAGAACTATCACACAAATCATTTTCACAGAATTATTAGAATACATAAATCATCATCAATATGTTTTATACAAAATCAATCGCATCAACACTATTCTCATACAAAAAATACGCATAAGTTATGCAATCATGCCTTAAAATTGAATATGCTCTCCAATTTAGGATCGGTTTAATTATAAAATAAACTAAGGAAGAAGGTCCATACGAATGGGATAATATGAAGCTATTATATCCGTTTCTGAAGGATCATCTAGCTACTTTGCTTTTTCAAAATTCAATATACTTACTTACAGGAACACATGTTTAAATATAAAAATTAACAATTTTTGTATAGCTTGACTTATTTATGTCTTGACTTTTAAACAAAAATGCTTTATAACCAGATATTATACACATATTCGCAGTAGAGCCCATATTTAAAACATTATTAGTAATTTTAAGTACAATCACTTATTTGAGTTCCCAAATACAAATTAGATTGGCACAACTACGTTTCATTTTGGCGCGGAGTTGAAAAAGACAAGACATCGAACAAATAGTTTGTCTTAAATTTTGCACCGCCGATAGAATTGTTCGGAGTTCCTGAGAATGTTACATAAGGCTCACTTATAATTAAAAAAAATTTCTTTGCTATGATAGGCCATCAACGTCAAAGTCATCAAGATCAAAAGTCAAAGTCATGTTGACTGATTTCTTCGACTAACTCAAATTACCACTTCGTTGTATCAGTTTTCAATTCGTGGCGTTCAATTTTTTCGTTCGTGCCGTTTCAATTCGTGGCGAGAACTGAACTCAATTCCAGAAAAAGTGTTTAAATAATGTTTCTATGATTGGATAATTCGTTGGTTTAAGTGTATATTCAGAGTGTATTATACATTTTGATAAGCAAAATTTTACTAGACTAACTATACATTTTTAGTAGTTATTACATTTACAACATAATTATATTTTTATAAATCACCCCATAAAATTCTAAATATTTTACAATTAATCTTAACTTTGAAATATAAGTTTATTTATTAGCTAAATTAAATATAATATACATTATTTCTCGGTAATAAGTTAAAACACTATTACCATTGATACATTGATGAAAATTCTCTTCGATCTAAATAGGTACACAAAAAATACACGCATGATCTATCTTGCTTGAGGTAATTTGTGGATACGTATGTGGACCAGATATCTTTTTGCTTATTAAAAACATATTTTTACAAAAATAATTAAGTATATATTGTTTTAACTTTAAAGCCTAAACATAATAATATAACATAAAGTATTATCCCGCCCGGTTCCCGTACGGGGTAGGCAGAACAAACCGAACGTCTTTAGACTTTCCAGTTCACCAAGATTCACCGGTTCGGCGGTTGGTAAGATGAGTGTTGATCCACATCTCCACATTTTACCGACCTGATAACAATTATTTATCAGGTCGGTGAAATGCAGTGTTTTTATTATAGCGATAACCAGGACCGATGGTTTTATGTACTTATCCGAGGCACGGGAGTAGTAACCCACCATCATCCAGATCCCAAGCTGCTATTGAGATTTGGGATTGTCGAGAAAAACCTCTATAAAACCTCAATAACACTTTTGGCCGACCTGAAGATCTAACCCGGGATGATCTGAGCCGAATAGGCTTACCCCTTAACCACGAGGCAGTCATAATAATATAACAAAAAGCTTAAATTAATATACAAAACTACTTCTATTGCACTAATCGAATGGATAGCGACACTAACTACGCAATCTATGAGAATTTGGTCATTATTTAATACAATATATGTATTAAATTATAAGTTATTTAATATATTAGCTATACTAATATTATAAAGCTGAAGAGTTTGTTTGTTTGGTTGGTTAAACTCTATCTCTTGGATATACAAGTGAGATTAAAAAATATATTATTTTTATGATAGCCACATTTACGGAGAGGGCTATGGGTTAGCTTTTTACCTAACTAAGCAAAAGTAGGGCAACGGTCGGAAACCGGCGGTCGGAAAGGTTGAACCGCGGACCGCCAAATCTCGTGATGTATTGTATACCAAGAACGAATAAAAATACGTAGATAAAGTATACATAGTATACATTTATTTAACGTAGGTACTAGATAGAGAATCACACTTACTAGTTATTGTATCTTAAGTTGCCTATTTAAATAACAAGTAGGTACCTAACACTGATATGGTATACCTATATACTGAAACCTTTATAGTAAATATGTAGCACTTTATTATTATTATTTGATTTTTCTGAATCTCGTAAAATTTTTGACAATAATTGTATTTGGAGCCCACCTAAAACTACTTGCCGACCCCTATTTCAGGGGCACGCGAACAATGTCACAGGAAACAGCCAGTATTAAATAATGACCAATTTAGCTGCGAATTATAAACTCACTTGTTGACAATCCAGGCAATTATGAAAACATCTCTCCCTTTTACAAAATATGTAAATACATATTTTAGTGGAAAATGCCGGCAAACAGAACAAAGTTATTATTAAATATTTCACAATTATTTTTATTACCTATTAACAAAATTCAGACATTTGCCAAAGAGTTTTAATTGATTCACTTTAAATTATTCCAATATTTTGTTCAAAATTCTCGCCGAATATTCCACATAACGATATTTTACTTTTAATAAATACGTTAAGGCTACGTACGCACAGGCGGCTTAGTTATCATCTAGTGCCTCGCGCCTCGTGACAAAACCAACACATTTGTTTACTTCGATAGGTAGCTAAGCAATTAGCCAGGCGCCAAGCGCGCAGTGCGGCCGATCGCGAACATTCTAGAACTTTAGTTTTACTAAGCTACTCGCTAGGTGGTTCATTAGGCTCTCCGCTCTAGGCGCTAAACACGCCGTCTATTTGTGCGGACGTAGCCGACATAGCTTAGGTTCAGGTTACTTGTTCTTTTTTTTTAACTTTAAATTAAAAATCCAAACAAATTTTATCATATCTTTGGATATTTTAACAATGAATTAAGGAATAAATGTTACATACTCTTTATATATTGTACCTAAATACATGTTATGACTGAATAATATTGCATCAATTATAGCATTTTTTGTGTACAATAGCGCACATATCACAGTTTTTAATTATATACACAGTTACTTAAAAAATAGTGTAATCGATTGTACACCTGAAATTAATTGTCGATTTTCTAGAAAGATACGTTCATTAAAAACGGACACCTTTTGACCATTACTGTTACTTAAAAGGTGAACATTTTTTTCTCCAGTAGATTGTACATGTTGCAGTTACAAAATAGCTTAAATTATCTTCTGAAGAAACCTCTGTAGAAATATCGTGGCACAATTGCACCTGAAAAATAAAAATAAAACACATTATTATTCAAAATTTCATTTTGCGTAAACAAATATAAACACAAATAAATAATATACAAAATTTTGTTTTTACATCTCTGCGTAGATTAAATACGTAAAGTACTATTTGTCAAGCAGGAAACTAATTATCCACTCGGCCAATTAACAAATATTGAGCGTGAGAAATTTTCGTTCAAGCTATATTAAGTTTCTGTCCTGCAAGCCGCGTACATTAATTTCTTGCTTGCAATGCTTCAGCATCTAGGACCTTAAATGTGACTTAAAGATTATTCTAATTTTTTACTTCACATTTACGAACATGATACCTTAAGGATTAAGGATTTGAAGCCTCTGTTGGAGCATTGTTATTGTAGTTAAAATAAACTATTCATACATATATAATCATTCCTCAAATTTTTCTTTTGAATGTTCTAAATAAACACAACTAAATAAATGACTAAACTCAGTAATAGGAAATGAAATTGTGATCAGGTATGCAACGTGTGGGTAAAATAATTTTATTTAGGTATTTTAGGCATAATTTAGGATTAACTTCTATTTTATTGTATAATTTCTTATCAAACCTGGATGCAAAGTTTATATTTAGATAGACTCTGAATGCAGAACCGAAAGTGCCACGTTAACTCCACCTCCATACCACATTATCGTCTAAATTGACCAATTTCAATTTCTTGCACAAGCGTAAATGCATGAATTAATTACATAATTTATTTCAATCTATTGACATTTAGCATTATAACTAAAGTTGAATTAATTTTTTAATAATTTATACAGCTGTGTAATATGAACTTTCAATTCAGCTTTGATAAAAAATAGTTCGCACCACGGAAGGAAAGTATGACATTGCAACCCACGTTGTTATCGTATTCGCCTTTGGCTCGGGTGGTAGTATTATACGGGTTACAATGTCATAATTTTCTCTCTAAGTGCGTATTATACTATTAAATACCATAGAACTTTAAGCAATTTAACAATTAATATTTTTTCTTTTAAGGTCATTAAAAGTATCAAGATTAAGAACTGTACACAATAAGTATACTCGAATATTAAAAGATATACCCGTGTTGATCGGGGCTCCTCTTGAAGAATAGACACATACCGTTCTGCCAGGCAGTTCGTAAAAGGCGAACGATTGGCTATCCATGTCATACTCATTACCATCGTGACTACAATGTGGCCGCCTTACATATTTCTGCTCTAATAGAGTCAATATTTGTCATTGTCGAGTTCCGGTTCGGTGGGTTAGGTAGCAGGTAGTAATAACCATAGGAAATATTTTACAAATAAATATTTTCCAAACTAACATTATAAAGAGTTTGTTTGTTACGATTTAACTCAGAAGCTATTCGACCGATTTTAAAAATTCTTTCATCTTTAAAAAGCTACGTTACCTGGGAGTGACAATAGGCTACTTTTTCGCCCTGTCAAGCAAAGAGAAGTAATGTTTTTGGGTCACACGAACAAAGTCCCGAGTAACTACTAATTAACAATATTTAAGCATTAATGTCAAGTGAACTATAACGTATTTTCATGTAACATAAATTCATGTTTAGAAACAAATATTAGGTCACGTAAAACAATTACTCATTTCAGTCATATCAGTTTGAAAGAACTGCTATGTATACGCCATTATAAAGTTTATTTTAATAAGTTTACAGAATAGAATGGCTTGTGTGGTGTTGTCAGATTTCACGCTTGTCGAAACGGAAATGCACAAAGTTTCCTTTTGTGGCGTTTCTCATAAGTTGATTTGTGACGGTGCCAACCCTTCAGTCGGGTTCCGGCGTGGCGCCGCCGAGGCGAGACGCGTCACTTCCGGAACATGGTGCACACCCTGTCACCGCGATACTTCTGTCTGAAGTCCTAACATATGATTTCTTTACTTGTATCTTTCATAAATCGCAATATTTTCATGGATGCTTCCACACATAGCACCACACATTTTACGCTTATTATTTTCTATTCTTATTTTATATCATAAGATAAAAAACAAGCAGATGGGTCTCCTGATGGAAAGTTGACTCTTTCCGTCTAAGGTTTTCATCCAAAAAAACATTATTTTCGTTCTTTTTTTATAATATAAGATAGCAAACAAACAGATGGTTCTCCTGATGGAAAGAGTCAACCATCGCCTATAGACACCAAAGATGATAATGGCGCGTTGCTATCTCGTGACGAGGTCCAATGCCACATGCATAAGTTGGCCTGATATCTTACCCCCCAAACCGGAACACGACAGTGTCAAGCACTGACGCTACTGCGGCAGGAAAAAGGCGGTGGTACCAGACTCGGGTGAGACAATGCAGAACTCTACCACCTTGTATCCACGATGATAGTGACTCACATAGCCAAACAGTCGCCCTTTACGACCTGTCTGGCAGAACGGCAGTTGGCCTATTCTTCAAAGGAGCCCGGGCCAACACAGGGTAATTACTTATTTAGTATTCTACACATGTAAGATAACACTAACTAAATGGTGTATCTGAACATTGTAGTTGCGTATATCATCTGCTTGTTTGCTACACTTTGATAGTTAAAAAAACCGGCCAAGTGCGAGTCAACTCGTGCACGAGAATTCCGTACCATCCCTATTTAAGTTTCTACCTGTTTCTTAACATCGAATAAAAAATTGCTTAAAAATTACGTTTGTTTTATGGGAACCCTTTAATATTTACTTTATTTTTATTTAATTATTTATTTTGAAAGGTAACATACAATAAAATATTCTGTGAAAATTTTAAGCGTCTAGCTGTTACCGTTATTAATATTAAGCAA
The DNA here is from genome assembly GCA_036924255.1 of Apodemia mormo. NCBI lineage: Eukaryota > Metazoa > Arthropoda > Insecta > Lepidoptera > Riodinidae > Apodemia > Apodemia mormo. The sequence continues at coordinate 32,199,597 of JAUPFN010000008.1, read as the reverse complement.
AAAAAAAACACGTTTATAATATGGGGAACCTCATTAAAGCTTTCATTTTTTTATTTTTGTATTTGTTGTTATAGTGGCATCAGAAATACACAATTTGTGAAAATTTCTGCTTTCTCGGTATCACGGTTTATGAGATACAGCCTGGTGACAGACAGACAGACGGACAGATAGACAGACGGACAGACAGACAGCGGAGGCTTAGTAATAGGGTCCCGTTTTACCTTTTAGGTACGAAACCCTAAAAAGATATTAAAAACGCGCGACACGAAGTAGTGTGATAAACACCTTAGGCTGGCTTTACTGTCACGCTGACCGCACGCTGACGGTCGGCGCTGATGGAAGTAGCCTACGGTCGTCAGCGCTGAGCGGTTTGCGCGGATCAAAAACGCTACCTATGACTACATACCATGAAGCTGTATTATATATTCTGGAGGCAACACTTGTAATACCTACTTGAAACCAAATTTCAAATACTGCTGTCATCTTCTGAGATCTAACCCTCTCTTTCTAACACAGCTGTATAAATAGAGATGAAGAGACCTCATAGACAGAGATGTAACGTAAATATTTGTTTCAATTGATTAATACGAGTGGTAGCTCCACCTATACCTAATACTTCGTGCTACATACATATGGATCCATCAGCGCCGACCATCAGCGTGCGGTCAGCGTGACACTAAAATCAGCTTTATATTTAGTTAAAACGGATATATGTAATAGTATTCACAAAAATTCGACCAAGTACGTGTCGGGCCACGCCTAAAGTAGGTTTCCGTATTTCCCTATCACATTGATATAAAAAACCCAAGATATAATCAGTATCTCAAAAACGTCCTCCAAACAATTTATTGTGTGCTTATTTCAAATAGAATCGCGTCGGTCGCGACACTGTCAATTTTATTTCTTTTCGTACATTGCTTTGTAAAAACAACTACAAATCTTGCGCTTAAGGTTGGATATGCAAAGATATATGTTTTTGCCATATCTATAACTACTTAAATGAAATTAGGGACACTTTTGATTATCAGTTTTATTCGGGATTCTGCATCTTGGGTTTTTTATATCAATGCCCTATCACAAATAGTGCGGATTAAAAAGAGGGCTCTTTTATTGTTTCGTACACAGTTTACATGAATACTAGAAGACACGCCATTGGGATATAAATGTCGCCGCGCATATAAGCAAACGCTCCTATCACTGTCAAAAATGTCATACATTTGTAGATAAAAATAAAAATAAACCGTGTTGTACTGATTTATCGTACCGAATGAGATGACATGGATTGAAAATAATCCTTGGTGTGATTTTATTTCATCGGTAAGTAGTATAATTCTGTATTTCTGTGTGTAATCGCAAGCTACACTAAGTAAGAAATTGTATTGAAAGACTTATCCATTTAATCCGTGGTTTCATACTATGAAATTCTAACCTATTTTAGGCCAATGACGGTCCGCACCACAAGTTCATCACCTACAAAATCTTCAAATACATTTTTTGAGTTGGTCAACTAGTACTCGTAAACTTGTAAAGCCTACTTAGCCGTTTTCACACGTCTGAAACTATCCGTTTAGCTGGCAGAGAACTCTTGGATTTAACAAAAATTAGCACTTTTAAGCTTAATATTTGTTAAATGGGTTTCATGATCTTCTAGTTGTTTTCAAAATCCTCATTTTTTAAAAACCTATTAAAGATATCCCACACTGTGAGGTACGCAAAAAAAAATATCCCCACTTTGTGTATAGAGGAGGTACCCTAAAATGTTTTTAAGATTTAATAATACCACTTTGCTGGCGTAACTAATATATTATTACCAAATTACAGCTTTCTACTACTAATGATTTCTGAGCAAAGCTGTGGACGGACGAACGGGCATTGCGAAACTAAGGGTTAAGAGTAAGGATTCCTAATTGACTTACGGAACCCTAAAAATATCAATCAAATATACGACCTCCTTATAAGTCAATCAAAAACTATTTAAGTTAGTGTCAACTTTTAAAAAATTTATTGCAAGCCTTCACCCAAAATTGGCTAGTATTGCGAAATCAGTATCAGTTATTGTTACCATTAATATTTACAAGATACATGAACCAATTAATTTGATAAAAGTTTGAAAGTTAGGCTGCATGTAATTTATGTTTACAACCTTGATACTGTAATTATGATCTGAACTAACTCATTATACTCAAATTAAGCGGCATAGCAATAGTTTTCACAACTTTAATTATATGAGATGAAATCAAAGCATTCTATTACTTTAATCATCACGCCTATCAGAAAAGATTTGATTTTTTGTTTGTTTGTTTTATTTTTTATTTAACTCAAAAACTGCTTAATCGATTTTAAAAATTATTTTATATATAGAAAACTTTTTTATGTCATATATATCGAGGAGAGACCTACACTACTTTTTTACTTGACTGACCAAAGGGAAGTAACGAATTTTGGTCACGCGAACGAAGTCCAATAATTTAAATGCAGTAAAACTGCAAAAATCGATTTCCACTCCTGTATTTTTGGAACCCTGAATTAGGCCTTCGAACCAAATGTATATGGGATCAAACGAATAGTATAGCTTTTTCAGCAAAAGTAGATTTTTCCCAATCTGTCCAGGTATCTGAAAAATCATACACAAAAAAAGATTCCAATGAATTGAAAATGAAGAAAATCCTTTTTTCAAGTCGATTAAAAAGTTTTATTGAAAGATACCTCTATATGTAAAAGAATAGGCTACGTATAGATTCAGTATATTATATGTATTATCATTGTAGTAGGGAAGCCTATTTATATAATAAGTCATTTATATAATAGAGAGTAAGCTACTTGCCCTCCATTATTAGGATCAAACAAAAGCTAAATGTGTAAAAACCATCGTGACTACGGAGAGGTAGAGTTCTGCTACGACTCGCCGATTCCGGTACTCGAGATGTTACTTAACTTTAACCTCTACTACTCAAGTTGTACATTGCAATGGAAATTTATTATTAGACTCCTGTATTTCAATTCATGGTATTATTTTATACTTTTTCTCGTCGGTACTTGCTGAAACCCCATTTGTTATTATGTACACTTGAATACACTTGAACTGTTTTGAGCTACAAGATGAAAAGCAAAACCAGTTGGCGATACAAATAAAATTAATCAAAGTGTTTTGTGAAACAGTACAAGTGTGTTCAAGTGAATTCATAGTCTTCATTATTGACCGCCCCGTTGGTCGAGTGTATGTAAAAGGATATATATACATATATATATATATATATATATATATATATATATATATATGTATGTATTACTATCGTTGACTAACACCCATAACACAAGCAAATAAATTGCTTACATTGAGGTTAAATCAATAAGTGTAATTTGTCTCGTGAATATTTATTATTTATTATGTATTATCATGCATATAGAGACTAGCTGACCGATGCAGCTTCGCCCGCGTGTAAAGTATCTACCCTGTCATCATTTCATGCTCCTTCGGTTTAATTTTGAAAAATCTGCAAACATTGCCGGCAAACTCTGAAACTGACCGCTAAATTAGGTTACTTTTTAGCATTGATTTAAAAATCTAAAGTTTTTTAAAAATGACAGAAGAATTAGTTGTGATAATTGTTTATGATATATAATGTAAGCTTTTAGTTCATATATCGGCAATAACCTAGCCCTGACCATTGATATAAAAAACCCTAGATGCGCAGTCCCAAACAAAACTGACACTCAAAAGTGTCCCTAATTTCATTTAAGTAGTTATAGATATGGCAAAAACATATGTCTTTGCATATCCAACCTTAAGTGCGCGACTTATAGTTGTTTTTACAACGCAATGTACGAAAAGAAATAAAATTGACAGTGTCGCGACCGACGCGATTCTATTTGAAATGAGCGCACAATTTAAAATTGTGCACTAATTTTTGGAGGATGTTTTTGACACACTGATTGTGTATCTTGGGTTTTTTTAATCAATGGTCCTGAGCAAATAATATTCAAATGTTTTAGTAGAAATTGTATTAATTTTATAAAAAAATTAATCATTAACAATTTATTAATTACACCCGGCTAATCAATGGCGCATTGGTTGTACCTCTGCCTACATCTACTAAGCGTGAAAATATTTTTTTTTACAAAATTCATACAACAATAAACACATCAAGATTTCGAATAAGCGTACCAGTTAATATCGTATCGTATCCAATGGAGTGACAATATAATAACCAATAATATAATAGACTAGCAGCTATCTCTGAAAACATTATCGCAATAAAATAGTGAATTTAAAAAGAATATTCCTTCATTCGTTAGAATGTTCATTTCAGAAAAATATAACTGCTCTTTCCTATACAAATTAACTTAACAAACACACGAGTCCCTCCATTTTTGTGGGCAAACATATAAATATGCATTAGGCAAATATCACAAACGACCAGTATGGCGAAGGCGAGGTACAGAAGGCTCGAATTAATTTAATAAGTACAAGCTCTTTTATTAAATCATAATGTATACGCATCACTGGGCTCCTCCCGCACTTGTGATATGTCAATTTCATAATTAAAATGCGTTTGACCGTGCCACGGGGGCTTCGCGAGATTAAGAGAGTCCAAATTGAATATTTGGGCTGGCGAATTAACATTGGGCTCGAATATACGGGAATAAATGAAGTCATCCACATATTACACCAAACACAATTAAAAGAGCCGTCATGAATAATTGAAAGTCATTGTTATTTATGAACTTTTAGGAAATTTTATATTGATATAATACGGCAAATATTTTCACAATCACTTGCATTTTTTAAATATTTAGTTAGAATTTTCTGAATGCCTAAAATCAAATACTGTTTTATAGTATTGAGAGAGCGATAAAAGTCGCGAATTAATAGCTAGTATGTACTAGCTATTACTCGCGACTTAGTTCGCGTGATCCAAAATAATTACTTCCGTTTGCTCACTCAGGTAAAATATAGCATATGTCCTGCCGTATTAACTTCTCTATCATTCAATGAAAGTTGCAATGAAAATTGGTCCAGACATTTCAGAAATTACCCTGTATAAACAGAATGACAGACAGAAAGAAATTTTAAAGATGCTTGTTTAGATATTACCATAGAAAAAATGAAACATTTCATTTAAAAAACTAATTATTTTGAAATCACAGACAGATACTTAAATTTTATATATGTGTATAGATTTATATGATATATAAAAAGTATAAAACCATGTAATATCTTTAATATTAATAAGATAATATGTAGTACAATCTATCCGTATACCTAAGTACTCAGTATTCAAAGAAATGTGTAGACTGTGGTTCCAGGAACAATTTTTTTCTTAATAACAAGCTGAAATTTTGTGAACAGCTTCATTTTGACGAGACGTCCATCTTTTTTATCTTCGAAAAATCTCGAATCAGGTAACTAATATACTTACTGAGCTTCGAATATTTTAATTCGATTAAGAAAAACTATTAATCAATAACAATAATATTTTTTATTTTATTGCAAACACAAAAAAACTTTTCTCCTGCACATTCGTAACTTTTCTTATTTCGACATTCTAAAGTTTTCTTTTTTATCTATCTTTATTAGTCACCCGTATGAAGATTTTTTGAAGATGTAAAAAATGGGCGTCTCGTCAAAACGAAGCTGTTCACAAGTTCGGCTTGTTATTCATCAAAAAAAAAGGTTTTTTTCCTGGGTGATCCCAGGTGTCTAATGTATTTAACGTTAATTATTAAATAAGTACATATCTGTCATAATATATCTGAAAGTAAAACTACTAGATATAATCGTACCACAGCTAGATCAAGTAGCTGCTTAAAGATTTTCTTAATAAAATCTAAATAACAATTCAACGTAACCAGAGGACCAAACCCTAGACCTATTAGTCTAAGCCAAAGTAACAAAGTAGTTAAACCACGAGATAGTAATTTTTTATTTGCTCTTTACACCTGAGCAATATTTCAATAACGGAGTACCTAATAGCAAACTAATTCAAAAGTAGATAACAGGTCAAATTATCATCGGAAACAATATGTTTTTTTATAATATACTTTTTACTCAAATTAGCATACAAAAGTCTAAAATTAAGACATCGTGACTCCATGTTGAAAAGGTTTATTATAAACGAGAAGGAAATGTATCCGGGTACTATTCCGGCAGTGTGAAGGTCGTGCGATAACTCATTGCGTACCAACTGCCGGAACGAAATACTGTACCGAATATTAGGCATTTCATTCAAACCGGTAGAGATATACTAGAGGAAATCCTACTTTGGAATATTGAAATACCGATAGCATATAATCATCTGTCCATACCGATAGTATATAGTCATATCTTTCTGACAAACAATTCACTTTTTCAGAGACTTTGCATATTAAAAAAAATGCCGTACGTCTCAGCTTAGACGCATGAAGTCCGCATGATAACAGTTTGGGTCCCCTTTGAAACAAATAATTTTGAAAGGATTTTATTTATTGTTACAATTACAACAGGGTTTATTGTTTACCCAAGAAAAATTGTGTACCTGACTTGTCGAGATTGACTATCTGTGACACCATTGGACAAAACCGTTGGCCGATGGTACCTGTTTTTTTTTTTAATATAAAAACAAAAAAATAACAATAAATTTAGAATAAATTTATATTCTTACGGTAATGTAACAGTAGGTATGTATATGAGAACCTATTGTATGTTCGTAAGAATATATGCTCTTTTAAGAAAAATGCTGATGATCACTCGCTAAATACAGGGCGCAAAAAAAGTCTTGTTGTGCATGCATTTCGTCTCCTCAGAATAATTAACACATTTATTGGATGGTGTGTACGATTTCGCAATAAGATTTTTTAGAAGATATTTACCAATAACTTGATTTTAAATATGTATTAAAACAAAACTGTGTAAAAAAGAGTATTTTAAAATGTTGAAGACAATCTCATTATTTCTTGTAAAATAAAATGATTATCGTAATGTAATTAATTTACACATATATTTAAAACAAATACCTAAATGAAAAAAACAAGCCCAATGTCTCAATGTAAACAACTCACGCCCGTATTCATAAACAACCCTTACCTAAGTAACGTAGTAACACTATGCGAAGAACGCTAATTTGCTATGCAATGCACACGACAAGCCATCTGTTTCATAAACAATACTTAAGTATTACTTGCCTGTGAGATATCATAGTGTCGAATACCCAGCTGTGATTGGTTGGCTTTAATGCAGCGTATTTCACACTGTATGTTTGACAAATATCAATTGTCAATAGATCAAATTATCAAAATATTCTAACCACAATTCTATCCTACATTTCTCTTGCGTGTTGTTATTTTCAATTAGTTTTTGTTTATTAATTAATATATAGTGCCTGTTATCAATAATTTTTTTTTGGAATTTAAATATAACTTGGAATTTAATTAAACGTTTTGGAATATAAATATAACCGTTGTAAATATTTTGGAAGTTAAAAAAGATTTTGGAATAACTTATGAGTTATGTTGTTCTAATTATTCTTTGTTTGTTTAACCTACTAAAAATTTATATAATTATCGAATTCTCCTTCACTTCTGTAATCCACAACAAACACAAATTTAAACTTCAATTATATTAACATTAACCCTCTGGACAATACATAGGTAGGTACTAAATGGGAAAACATCTGGACGCCAGATTCCAAAAGTGGACACTATGCGTTCTCTAAAATAGCTCGTCGGTCAACTTTACTGTGCGTAGATTTGATAGGACGCATAATAGCGACCGGCACTCAAGTATTGTTTATGAAACACTTTAAACGACCCTATGCGCTCGCTAACACTATGCAATCTCATAGTATCGTTTGTGAATACGGGTGTCAGTGTCTTCACTGGATCTTCTCAGTGTGCCACGTTCCGATCTGGTAATAACATTGACATATTACTACTAATAATATTAACTAGTAATAGTACGTCAATGAGTGGTAATTACAAAAAAAATGATGAGTTGTCAAAAGTGCCTGTAGAGGTTTATCTGAATAAAATATTTTTGAGTTGCGTTATATATAAAGAATCTCAAATAAGACTTCTCACTTGTAGATTGTTCACAATGAGTTATGAGTGTGTATTCGATTTGCAACAAAAACTTCATGTTTTTAAGTTTCTTCAAGAGCAATATCGTAATAATGTGATCATATTATTGGAAGGATATTATAGTTTTTGCAAGATTAAGTCTTGATTTAGAACAAAGTAAAAATATAATTTTTGGTAACGGATTTTTAAAACGAAGCCGATCCCTGCATGGCGTTTTACGAAATAGGCGTCAGAGCTATCTTTCAGGACGAATACACCATTGTAATTTGCAAAAATATTTTATTTTATGCATTTTTCTAATAGAATATTAGAAAGTTCCTCAAGTGCAACACAAAGCCAAAAAGACGAAAATATTGTTGTTAGATATTAAAAAGTAATATTAAAAAATTACAAAATCAGTTCACTTTAACATATATTTTTTCACCAGTAAGTATTTAAATAGAAACCTAAAATATGTATTATATATAAATTAAAGTAATGCTTAATATACTGTTTTTTCCAGTCCGTTATATGAACTAATTTATTTATTAGAATTATTTTAAAAACATTATAAATCCTCGCACGCAATCGTCTGCCGATCAAATTTTGAACCTGCGGTAAATCGAATAATCAAAACCTAATCTTGCAAAAACTGTAATCCTTCGAATAATCTGCTCACATTATTACGATATTGCTCTTGAAAAAACTTGAAAACATGAAGTTTTCGTTACGAATCGAAAAGGCGCCCTTAGGTCGCCTTGCACCAAATTATTTAAATACTTAATAAATGGCTTTTACTTTGGCTAAATGTATTTAAAAAGTATGTAAGTAGCTTGTTACAAGCAGGACATTCTTTTTTATTTGCGCCCCAAAAGATCGATGCATACGATCTATGAAAAAATGATTTCTATTTATATCAACAAATTAAGGTGTTTTTGCTATTTGTTTATTAGAAAATAATTTAAATTTTCCAAAAACTATAATTAAAATATTCATCAAAAAAATGACGAATTTTTCTTTTCAATCGATTTCTCAAAATACTAGTTGAATCAGAAAACCATCTTTTATCATTAAATAGCAAACAAGCAGATGGCTCTCCTGATGGAAAAAGTTAATCATCGCCTATAGACACCAAAAATATTAATGGTGCGTTATTATCTGTGTGGCGGGATGGCAGTGCCACATGCATAAGAGTATCGGCTACAAACCGGAACTCGACAATGAGGCGGTGTTATCAAATATTCGGGCGAGGCGTTCCGGAACTCTACCACCTAGTAGTCACGACGGTAATGACATATATAGCCAATCGGTCACTTTTAACGACCTGCCTGGCAGAACGGTAGTTGGTGTATTCTTCAGAAGAGCCGAAACCAACACGACGAATTTTTTTTCCACCATGAGCCTTCTGGGAAACATGGGAAAGTCAAGTGCTTTTTTGGAAGTTGGAAATTGTTACAAAAATTTGCTACGAAGGTTGACATACTTTACATGACTGTTTCGGGAGTAGCGTTACCCACATAATAAACAATTTAGAAAATCATTATGTTGATTAAGATTTGTTGTATTATTGACAAAGTGAAACTAAAATTCTTTTTGTATTTATTTGTATAAAGAAAAGAAAGCTAATGGTAAGTGATCAGTGCCGCCCATGGACATCTGCAATATAAGAGATTGTTGTTGCCTTCCCGACTATTGGAGGATAAGTAAACTTTTTTGTAGGTCCCCAAGTCGTATCCCAGTATGGATTCCCAGACATCAAGATAGTGAGGGTGGATTTTTTTATATTAACGCTATGTCCGATGATGGAATTTAGCGGTAAGAATAAATCCGAACAACTCTTCGGAATATTCTCCATAATACATATGATAGAAGACGCAAATCTAACCTATATCTCTGAGTTTCAAGTTCCAAAAGTTCTCCGAGTTTAAAGTTTCAAAATAGCCCGGTCTATTAAAACTGCTCTACCTTAAATGCAATTAAGTGGAAAAAGCTGGTTTTGGTAAGCTCGAGCGCAGAGATGAGAACAGTACTCTATATGAGGCGGAATTGTCTGTGCCTTATAAAGTTGAAGGCGATGAGCAGGCAAGAAGTACTGTTTCGCTCTGCTGAACAAACCAAGCTTTTTGAGGCTAGCTTAGCCTTAAATTCCGCCACTAACTGAGGCTGTTAAGCGTATCTCCAAATCGAATCGATACAACAAAGGGTGTATTTTTAAGCGGTGAACGTGCTAAACTGTGTCTTCTTAGGTTTCATTGTAACCAAATTTTAATGACCCTATTTCGAGATACTAGTAAGTCGATCCTCGACTTCTGACACAAGCTTGTTCTGGCGCTCTTAGCGTGCTCCCGAGAAATACCGCTATAGTCGAAGTACCTGCGTAGCAATGTATGTTGCAAACTCCCATCACGTCATTGATATACATAGAAAACAGTGTTTAATGATAGCACGCAGCCAAGGGGAAAATTTGCATTGACAGATCTTATGTCGGAGCATGCACTATCGACTACAAAGTTGATGTTCCGATCAGCCAAATAACGGGTAATTCAATTGCATAATTTCTCGTTAAGCCCAAAAGAAGGCAGTTTTGCGAGAGGCGTTTCGTGCCATACCCGATAAAAGGCCTTCGATATGTCTAAACTAACTGTAAATGCCTCCTGCTTAGACTCAACTGCTTCCGTCCACCAATGTGTTAAGTATACTAGAAGTTCAATAGATGAGTAGCGACGTCGGAATTCGTACTGACAGTCACTATTCAACTTGTACTCTTTTAAATTCTTTAGGAGCTGCCAGTTGATGATTGTTTCTATAATATTGGAGAACAAGGAGGTTATGGCTAAAGGCTTTTAGTTAAATGAATTAGAGCGATGTCCTTTTTTAGGGACGGGATGCACTAAAGCTGTCTTCCGAAAATTCGGTACCACGCGGAGTGACTAGGAGAGCCAGAACAGGCACATTGATACAGGCGCCAACTCTGGAACACACACTTTAAGCACAATCGGAGGGATGCCATCAGCCCCCCTCGACTTATAGACGTAGAAGAAAAATAGCGCTTTGCGCACAGAAGACTTCAGGAATTTTAGTTCCAGCATAGAATTATAGCACTGCGGGATGGTAGGCTGTACATTTCCTTGGGCGTCAAGTTGGCCGAAAAGAGCGAGCTCAGAAGATTGGCCTTCTTTTTTTGGTATGGGCCAGATATTCATCGTTTCTGTGCAAAGATTGAAGCGAGGGCTGTGAGAAATTCCCTAAGATAGCCTCTTGCCGAGAAACCAGAACACACGAGTTCCCGAAGGAAAACAAACTAATTTGTCACCAATTCTGCCAAAGTTTCAAACGTAAATACCGCCTGCTAAGGGAGGCCGTGATAGGCACGTAATCGGCATTCTGCTTTGAATCAGGCAGTGGTCTGACGCACCAAGCGGGACTCCCAAATATATCAGGTAATGGTCCTGACTTGATCTCTCAGGTTAGCAGAAGTTCCAACTGTGAAAGCGTGTCATCGTTCACATCGAGAACTCGCATAGGCGAAGTTACCAATTGTGTTAGACCGTACGCCAAAGAAAAATCGTAAACAGACCTCCCCGCATGATAGGTGATGTGCAAACCTAGCCAATTCGCGTAGTGAGCATTAGGGGTCTGTTGTAACACGGAGTCTACAATCGTCTGTAGGTGCTCAATAGGTTGATCAACTGCTATATACCCGCAATGGGTGAATGGGACCTGTGTAGTGTATAGATACGCATAGATACGTGGATGGACTGGATGGTCGTGGCAAACTTCGACTTTGCCGAGGCGCCGGTAACAGATATCTTCCTGACGTAGACACATACACCAGCCCGCGGTACAAAGGAATGTTCCAATTAGTACCCCAGGTAGGAAAGGTAGAAAGTATCAACTGGAGAAGATATCTGTTTCTCGGCTGAGAAGAAGAACATGGCTGGCTTCACCGTCTCGAGTGGTTGGGGAGCCTTCAGGTATTATAAAAACCCACAGTGAACGTGGAAGAGGTGACTTTCTTGCTCTTATAGCCCAAAACAAGGCTATGTATAGGAGCAATTTGGCTCCCCACCCCTGGATGCTCAGAAGGTGACTCTCCATCGCTAGCGCAAGTGGTACGTGGTCTATAACTACGGATTCTGTCGAGGCAAAATTGAGTGCATATTTGTGGGGCTCCATACTACCTACGAAAAATCGTAGGAAAGTCAATATATGTTCGGGATAAACTCAAAAAGTACTGCATGGATTTACTTCAAATTTTGCAAGAACATTACTAACAGGTCGGGTCAACATACAGGCTACATATTATCACGCTATCACCTACGGGGGAGTAGCCGTGCTGAGTAAACGAAGTCCGCACGGACGAAGTCGCGGGCAACAGCTAGTATAAATTAAAGAAGTAATAATAAAATCCATTTTAAGGTATTCTACATTTAAACTACTTACTTTAATTTCAACTTTATAGGTAAAGTGATTTTAGAGATTAATGATGTTGTTAATAAACCCATTTGAGCATTCGTGTAGATCACTGTACGTTCATCGCATCGAATACGATGTAAAAAGTAGTATAGTTCAAATAGACTATTTTATGATAGCGCACTATAGACTATAAACTATATTTTTCTAGCGCGCTACGTTATAGACTATAATATAACGTGTAACCGGAACACAGATCGCGTGAGCCGGCCGAGATAGCGAGTGATTCATCACAACGACATACAGTGAGCGACGACCGAGCGCTATAACGCTATAAACTATGTTATAATGTCTAGCGTCTACGGTCTAGCACGTGAACATCTGTCCCGACTGGCTATAAATAGAAAGGTCCGTAGTGTATAATAGGGGCCCGTATAATTCCCAGGTATAATTTTGGACGTAGTGGGAGAATTTTAAAATTTACATATTTTAAAGAGGCACTAAATTATTTTCTATTGAAAATGTCATTAGTGTAAATGGGAATATAATATAAATATTATGATTTAAGTTTTTCTCTTAAATATTTTTTAATTTTAGTAAACGGTTATCAGTATTATTGAATAGATAAAGATTTAATGCATGAAGAAAATGATAAAATATAATATAATAGTTAATAAAAATTGACAAACATTTATAATCATTGATTTATCGATAGTTCATCAACTATATATGGCGCGTTTTCGACCGGAGGCACCGGTTGACCTGAAGTGATGCTGTGACCGCGCGCTCTCCACCCTCTATCTCGAAAACGGTTCGCCGTATGAAAATTTTTTTTAAACAAAATTTGTAGAGAATTTTGTATTCTACAATATTGATGATAAATACAAATAGCAAAAAACCCATAGGAAATGAGGTATTTCCAAAAAAACGCAAAAAACCGATTTTTGTGACCTTTAACCTTGAAATTTAATAGTTGCTTACACCCTACCATATGTAGGTTTTGAGACAACTTTTAGGGTGTCAATACACAAGTTTTTACAGACTTACAGCTGGGTATCTCCAATTCCGAGATTCTTAGCTAATTTAAGCTTAAATGACTGGACCAGTTCCTCGTTAAATCTCGTAGTTCATAACTTCGTATGTTATAATGTTATAACTTATAACTACGGCCTCTAGGTAGGTAGGCCAAATGCGAATCTAAATAGCGTACGCTATACGTTGAGTATACATAGCGCACTATAATTTAACGCTATGTGTTATATTAACCACCATTAGTAACAATACAGTAACAATACAAATTTTCGAGTGACGACAGCAAATGCAGATATTATATATATATATATTTCTATGACATCACCAAAATATGTCGACATATATATCTCGGCACATTCACACTTATTTTTACAGCAGCCCGAATGAGAACAAAACATATATTAAAGTATAACTCCCGTAGGTGGTGGCTTGATATACTATAATAGGAATATGATATATTATAATACTTGATATACTATAATCCTCTTATATATTTCGATATATTAATGTATATTAAAGCTACGTCTGTGGCAGGCTTTATGCCCGTACAAGTCTCGTCAGTGAATGAGTCAGCGACTTTTCGCTTTATTATATACAGATTGATTATCTTTGTCAACTAAGCTTTTATAACGATAATACCTTAATTACTGATCATTAATATTGTCATACTGAGGTTCGAAATGATGAAAGAAACCAAAAACATTGAAGTGACGCTATAGTCACATTAAGCGCACTAAAGGATTTCTAATAAAACAGGTGAAATTTCTTACTATTTATTTACAAATGTACATAAATTTCACTAATAGCTTTACATCAAACAAAAAGAAATAACACAACAAAAAAATGTTAACACAAAACTAAAAGATTGTTACACAAGGACAGAAAGAAGAATAAAAAGGAAATTTCCATGAAAACATGCTTTTCCTTAAATTAACATAAATAATAAATTAACTTAAATGTACTTAAGAACGCTATTAACAACCTAAAGAAATAACAATTGTGTAATTATTGACCTAAATAGTAAGACAACCCAAAAACAAAAGAAACGCACAATATTTCCAAAAAAGTATATGGCAATTTGGAAATTAAATCTCTACGAAACGGGTTATAACGGTAACTCTCATAGGGAACAGGAGATTTATCGATATACGACTTTCGATATTAAATACCAATAAGTTAAGTAAAGCAAAGATTACTTATAGTCAACTTCATAAATAAAATAAATGAACGAGTTTATATATTTTGAAGCAAAAATGCTTTAATAAAATTTCGAATCATAGTAATAATCAATCATAGATAATTATAGCATATATTTTAGCTCTATTTCATGTTTTAATACAGTTCGTATTGTTGGTTGATATTTATTTATGCAAACTATTGAAATGAAAGATGTTTCAATCTCAATTAAAATTATATTTAAATAGTGATTAAAATATCGATAGAATTTGATAATCAATTAACTATATCTTTTTAATAATTTACACATAATATAAGATACCTTTACCTATTAATTTATAAAGAGGAGATTTTGTATGAGTTTCATTCTGTCAGTTTTAAAGTATGTCTTTTATGTTATCGACGTATAAAACTGAAGAAGTAAATTCGTAGTCGTTTGCTCAGTGCTGTGTTACAAGCATTACTACTCAATCGAGCACTCTTTTACTGCAATTTAGGTGTTGTTTCGTGGCTATTTTTCGTATTTCGTAGTTAACCTATGTAATGAAGAAATATATACAGAGAAGTTATTTATAAAATAGATGGAAAAAGATTAAGTTTCAGTTCCCAAGATGTAGTTACTCGATAAAATAACATTTTAATTTCTAGCACTTTAAAATGTAAGTGCTTTTAACTACAATTGTCCTAATATTTGGTCGTATTAGTACTAGCTACAACTTGTCTAACGGCCGTAATTACCTCCAGCGCCTGGTGGTTGAAATCCATAACCAGAAGCACCGACTACGACTCCGCTTGTTTGGGAGGGGTCACCGGGTGGTGATGGAGGGAAGACTACTGGACCTATAACGTAAAAATTATAGTATTAGACGTGTATTTGTGATTATTAGTAGATGTGTTTTAAAACATGTTGACTCCTGTCTAGTTAACCTGAGTCTTTTTCTTCTATCAAAGGAAAGCAAACAATGAGATTTTTCTCCTGATAGAAAAAGTCAACCATTGCCAGATCGGCTGTAGACACCAAAGATGCTAATGAGACGTTACCATCCATGTGCGAGCTGCAATGCCACATGTGAAAGTTACCTTTCACATGTGGCATTGCAGCATTGCAAGCATTGCAAGAAAGCTACCTCACTCTCCAAACTAGAACATGTTAGGAGAGAAGCTCTGATGTTATTTCGGCAGGAATAAGTAAAGAGTTAGTGTCTAATCCTGGCGGAATAAACCTGCTTTATATTTAGCTAACAAGTTGGATAGCGGCTTATTTGTAGCTACTTCGAGGCATATACTAACATAGATGGAAATTACGACACTGTTACTGAAAGTAAAGTGCCGCTACCGGCGCTATATACGCTTCGTTAAAATTATACGCCAAATAAATGTTAGGCCACCTTTTCTGTCAACACAATCCAAAACAACTTTCAGTTACCTTCATGTGGGCAGACCTCCTAATTATATGACAAGTAAATTATACATTAGATCAATTTGTCTAAACTAAATAAGATGTTACATTGCAGCCGTAATAAGAGCTTAAATCGGCGTAATGATACTTAACTATGTTGACATACAAGGACATTCATATTATCAGGCAGACCAATCGCTAAGCTAATGAAATGACGTTACGTGAGAATATAATCTACATTTATATGTTAATACGTGAAGGAAAAACTTTGCACTCTTTTGGAAAAATGGAATTTGGCTCAATTGTAGTTTACATTGCGGATGACTGCAGAAACCTAGTATTTTAAAATAAAATGCATAAAAAATACATAAAATTGACCGAACCCGTTGGTCGAGTGGTTAGCGACCCTGACTACGCAATCGACGGGGCTTGGGTCGATCCCCGACGGGGACAAACATTTGCGTGATGAGCATAAATGTTTGTATTTCCGGGATTGCGTGTTTATTAAATATATTCTAGTATTTACATATTATTACACTACACTAGGGAACTTTCTATGCACTTTTGTGATACCGTTTTACTGAAAATGTATCGCACTTTTAGGTTTGAGCTTTGACGTGATAGTTTAAATTCATGACTAGATATGATCTACCATTAAAATAAAATTTTATAAACATTATAAAAAAAATAGAATATACATGTTGTATTAGAATTTTATTACTACTAACGCCATATATTTTGAAACTAACGAGTTAAAATGCTAACGGGTTAAAATGTTACTTTGGCGTGGTAGATTTAATTCAATTTCATTCACTCCATTTTAATACAATATTAATCTTTTAATACACTTGTACTTTTTATCTTCCCGCTACGTATGTAGATAAGGAAGTTACT
The DNA here is from genome assembly GCA_036924255.1 of Apodemia mormo. Classification (NCBI taxonomy): domain Eukaryota; kingdom Metazoa; phylum Arthropoda; class Insecta; order Lepidoptera; family Riodinidae; genus Apodemia; species Apodemia mormo. The sequence continues at coordinate 32,182,649 of JAUPFN010000008.1, read as the reverse complement.
TATTTTGCTCCGATTTTCAAAAATCGAGTTTTCACCAGATGTCCACGTTTTGACGTCCTAGGAGCCATTTTCGACTATTTTCGCGATGACGTAAGTGTGTCTGTATGTGTGTGTGTCTGTATGTGTATGTATGTATGTATGTAAATATCTCATAACTTGAACGGCTGGACCGATCGAAACGCCGTTGATGGCATTCGATTGGATTCCACTCGAATTAGACTTCCTGAAAATGTGAATCAAATGGGCTCAAGGCATTTTGAGAAATTTTGATAAAACCCAAAAAAAATTTTGCCGAAACAGATTTTTTTAAATATAACTTCCAGGTTAATGTACCGACTGAGTACAAAAACTAATCATCTCTATTCTTAAAAAAATTACGTCTAATGCATAAATTACATCAAGTCGGTTTATCTGTTTAGAAGTTATCGTTGACGAAAATTTCGAAAGTGTTTTTTCGACATAACTTCGAAATATTTCAAACAATCATATTTTATTTAGTATTATTCTACGATATTTTAGTACTAAAAAAATTACGTCAAATGCCGTTTTAAAAATCAAAATCGAATGTTATTTTCAAATGTTGTTTTTCAAATATTAAAATTACGTTGTTTTTAGCAAACTTACTTAATAATTTTGAAATAATTTTCAAGCTAATGTACCGATTGACTTCAAAATCTTATCAGCTTTTTTCCTTTAAAAACTGCGTCAAGTACCGTTAATTGTATAAAATAGGTCAATTTGTTTGAGGTCTATCAATGACGAAAATTTTTGAAAAAAATGTTTTTTTACTTTGCTTCGAAATTTTTTAACCTACAGATTGTTTAGCTAAAGCAATAGTTAAATTGAGTTGAATGCCATTTGAATTTGACCATTTGAAAATCAATTTGATCATCGTGTCCAAAATATAGTTTTTCAAAAATCAATATACTGGCATTTTTATTAAAATAGACTGTATGTATGATTTTTTCGTTGCTTCATTCGTTTCAATTTCAATATTTCTTAGAACTGAAAATCTATGCTTATAGTTTTTGCTCTTTTGAGCTTAAAATACCTTAATTTAGCGGGAAGTTTCAGGATTGGGCTGCAAGGTAAACCGTTTATAGATTTTTCACAATATTAATATTGTGAAACAGTACAAGTGTATTAATTGATTAATATTGTATTGAGATCAATTTGCAATCTCAGCCCGAGGGGAAAAAGCTAAAAAAAGGTATATTCATGCCCGGATCCCCGAAGAGGTAGGCAGAGGTACAACGTGTGCCTCCTCGATTAGCCGAAGATACGTCTTAGTCCCACAACGTGATAACATGACCAGCCTATCACCAACCGGGCAGTTTTCCAATCCCGGGCTACGTTGTTTCTAGAAAATTGAAAAAACGCATTTTTGATTTGTCTAACTCGGGAATCGAACCCCGAGGGTTTCTCTGCGAGAAAAATTCGAAAAATTTATTCGCTGAATTTCTAACGCCAATTCTTAGTGCTGCGGTATGTCCCAAAATTAATCCTGAAAGTATTGAAGGTTAATTAAATAAAACATTTTTTGATTTCGAAAATCGATGTAAAACCAGGGACTTCCTGATTTTAGAAAAAAACTATTAATCTTAGCGAAATGTTAAAAATGTGTTTTTCTTTATAAGATCAACTTTCATTTTCAATACCCATTTTTCCTTGAAAATTCTTTTACAAGAAAGTTACCATAAATAAAAACTGATTTCTATCAATATTAGGCTTTAAGAGCGAAGTGGTGGCGCGAGATGTATCTTGAGTTGCTACATATTATAGGTAGACCGTACTTTATCATAGGTAGACCAGAAAACATGGTGTAAATTTTTTGTATATAATCTTTATATTTGTTCAGTGTAGATAACATTGATAATAATAAAAATCCTGTTTTTAATAAATCAAGAAAATTTTAAAGAATTTTTCTTGTAAGTACTAAAAAAATGTAGTCTCAGAATCATGTTTTTTTTTATTTTGGTTTTATTTTCCAGCGCCCTTCTAGACCAAAGCCTGACGACGCCGTCTTTGATGAGAATGTTTGATGGGAATGGGAACTGTTTGGGTAAAAATACGCTGGTTTTTTTAGGTTAGATTTTTTAATTATATGTAATTTTTAAAACATGTAATTTTTCATAAAAATACTTTGCTAACAATATTACTAGGTAGTATAACTTTGCGAGCCCTTACAAAGCTCTGCTTTTTACTAGTGTATTTCTATGTATTAGTATCCTTGACTAACACCCATAGCACAAGCAAATAATTTGTTTACTTTGGGGTTAGATCAGTAATTATAATTTGTCCCGTGAATTTTTTTTTTATTTCAAAAAAAATTAATAAATATACATCACACATATCTTCACGCCCTTATCCACGTAGAGGTAGGCAGAGGTACACCCAGTGCACCCACGATTAGCCGAAGATACTTAGGTACCCACAAAGTGATAGGTGGCAAGCCTATCGCCAACCGAGCACTTATCCAATCCTGGGCAGCGTTGTTTTTATCAGGAAACTGAAAAAACATTTTTGAATTACCTGATCCGGGAATTTAACCCGGGACCTCATGTTGTCAACATCAACACTGGGCCTCTAGACCACAGACAAAACTCAAATAAAAATAAAAATTACAAACACTAAGTTTGTAATTTGTGACATACGTAATATGACACACACATGCATATTGTTTTCCATACGGCTAAGTTTGTTGTATACGGCCACAGGCGATCGCTATTATATATTAATACGTCAAACGAAAACTTCTTACTCCTTTTGGTAGTTTAACTCAGAGCCACAATCCATTCAGTTTTAACATAATTACATCTGTTAGAAAATTTTAGAATTAATAAGTCTAGGGCATATTTCTAGAAAGTATGCTTGCGAGTCCCGCCTTATGGTATCATATGTGGGTCTAAATGCCCCGTATTTTACGGGTTACCCTCTTCATCGCACTACAAAAATTGTGGAACCCGTAATTAGTAAAATTGACAACGGATTAATAAAACTCCCGTAATTTTACTAATTCGCATTCGACGTTTTACTAATTCGACCCAAGCGCCGAGCGTGTTATTATACGTTAAATACATTTCCTTGACAATATGAAGATATTTTAAAACCGATTTCCTTTGACAAAAAATATAAATTTGAAATTTTTTAATTTTGATTTAGCATTATTTAAAAAAAAAAGATTTTGTTTTAAAATAATGCCGCTTTAAGCGCCTCCTGTAAAAAGCTTAAACCCGCATTTTCGACTCTGATAACCCTGAAATTAAGAAGTGGCAGGTGGCAACCCTTGTGTGTAGTGATATTTAAGTGCAGGTTAGTTAGCGGTATGTGTGTGCGTGTTTCTGTTTCTAGCTAAATCTGTTTGTGTGCCCTTATCTCCGTATCTGTGCATATCACAGACCATATGAATACTAATAAACATGCCGTTAGGAATTAAACGAGTCACCGCGCATGTGAGCAAACGCTCCTATCACTGTCAAAAATGTCATATATTTGCAGATATATTATACCGTGACGTAAAAAATAGAAATAAACCATGTTGTACTGTTTTATCGTACCGAATGAAATAACATTGTTCAAAAATTACCCTTGAAGCGATTTTATTTCATCGGTAAGTATTATAAGTCAGTATTTCTTTGTGTAAATGTTAGCTACGCTGATAAATTAAGAAATTGTCTTTAAAGGCGTATCCATTTAATCCGTGGTGCCTATGGTCGCGGCTGAAAGTTGAATAATAAAAGGGTTTGTAACCACCTACATGGAGCCGCTTCTAAGATATTTCAAGACTCTCACGATCTAAAAACCAATTAAACAGACCACTAATATTTAAATAAAAAATACTAGTTAGGTATGTCTTCTAGGGATGAAACCCGTAAATTCGCATTTTTATAGTACTTAACTACATGTTAGTCATATAATATTCAACAGGATAACTTCCAATCATTAGAAATCTAAGGCATAATACGGTCATTACCACAACGAAAATGACTAATAATACTTCAGGCTATTGTATCGTAAGCATTGACCCAGAGATATAATCGTTCGTGGCGCGGTTCTTTTAGACAACGGTCGAGTAATTGTAATTTTTTCAGGGTAACAGGATATTTATACTAAATGAAGGTTTCGGTTATTTCGAAGACTAAGTTGAATTATCTTTTTTTAAATTATTTTATATATCGGTTTAAAATATCAATACCGTGTACATAGACTTGTGAACATAACAATATGCATGTGACAATTAAACCCACCAAACGGATGGCAATGCACTACAAACATATTTGATGGTCGAGTGATTAGCGACACCACGCAATCGATGGGGCTTGGATTTGATTCCTGTCTCCTGATATGGACAAGTGTTTGTATAATGAGCATAAATGTTTGTAGTTCTGAGTTTGTTTATTAAATTGGTTTCAGTATTTATTTAATACTAGCTGCAGCGTGTATCCCGCTGCATTAGAAAAGTTTTTGGTGAATCCCGCGGGAACAACTAAATTTTCCGGCATAAAAAGTAGCCTATGTCACGCCCGAATTCCCGAAGAGTTAGCAGAGGTTTATTCACGACTAACTGAAGATACTTAGTCTCACAATACGATAGGTGAAAAGCCTATCGCCAGACGGTCACTTATCCAAACCTGAGCAACGTTGTTTTTATCAGAAAATTAAAAAAACACATTTTTGATTTGCCCAACCCGGGAATCGAATCTGGGACCTATTGTAGTAAACACCGGCACCACTAAACCATAGAGGCAACCAGCTACAAGGTAGTACATAATATAAAAATAACAACAAAATCTCCATACCTGTCGGATGTTCTGCGCAGCGAAATCAATGATTCTGCGTAATCTCTCATCTCTTTTATTTATTTGAAAGTGAATTTAATCAAGTTTAGGTAATTCAAACGTGATTACAATATGTTTTGCACATAAAATTATGCCAAAAAACGTAGGAATTAGACCACGGACGGACGTTGTAACCACGCTAGCAATTAATACATCCTTGCCGATTAAAACTCTTTTATTGTTGTTTCTTATCTAAGCTGTTATAAAATGTGTTTAAAACTAGCGGTAATTGAGGTAAGGCTTTGATGCTTTTAGGATATTGTGAAATATTTCGAGGAGACTCCGTATTACTGCTACTTAACAAATCAGTATTTTACAATCTAAGACAATGTATATAAAAATTATATTATAAATATAAAATATGACTATTACCCCGCGTTGACCCGGGCCTCCTATAAATAAATAAATATCACTGGAGAAATTACACGAATTGATCTAACCCCAAAGTAAGCAAATTATTTGCTTGTTAGTTAAGGATACTAAGACATAAAAGTACATATAAATACTCAAATAGACTTAATAAACATATGAATATCACTGGACAAGGTAAACGAATTGATTTAACCCCAAAGTAAGCAAATTATTTGCTTGTGATATGGGTGTCAGTCAACGATACTAATACATAGAGTACATATAAATACTCAAATAAACTTAATAAACACCCAAACCCCGAAATACAAACATCTATGCTCATCACATAAATGTTTGTCCCTGTAGGAAATTGAGGAGCCCTACTGATGCGTAGTCAGGTATGCTAACCACTCGACCAACGAGGCAGTCAAAGGCGATGTAAAGGGGAGATTATTTGCCATTCTGCCAGGCAACTCGTAAAAGCCAAAACATTTGCTTACTTTTCGTGTAATTACGCTTGTTTCCATTAAGATTGAATCGAATATATTGCAGTTTCTAAAGATTAATTATGGAGATTATATGGAGATAACTAAAAACTAAAATATTTATTTTAAAAGATAAGGATTAATTATATTTTTATGATATAATTTCGGCAAAAATAGACATTAAGTCACGTGACAGCAAACACAAATCTGGAAATGTTAGCGTTACTGACCGTTTAGAAACCACAGAGTATGTAAGGTATATGTCGCAGGCATATTCTATAATTCGTCCGTATACAAATGGCGTCGTCAGACTTCAAAGACAAATACGTTTTAGAAAATGCCTTACGCCGAATGTAAAATGTCCTATGGTGTGATGATATGTAGACGTCATGGCAATCCAGAGCGTATTCGCGGTATATTAAAATTAAAATTTTAAAACGAACTTTTTATTATAAATGTACGATATTAAAAAAATAGTTTTTTTGGTCAATATACCTAATAAAATAGAGTATTAAATATTTTTTCAAATTTAGTAAACTAGTCTATGCACTTACTTTGTAATAAAAAGTATATAAAATACTCTTGTTCGATAGCTAAGTTATAAGCAAACATCAAATCAATCTATCGCCTAGTTTTTGAGTTTTATTGACACAAACATAAATAACTTAACATTTTATATATAAAGATTCGATTGTAATTCGTCTTTGTGAACTTTGCTTGTATCCGTTGAAATTGTACAAAACAAGTAGAGTGTTATTTCGAACAGCAGCGTGCACAAATGATGTTTTAAGTTCGCTAAAGCCGCAACAATTAATTTTGATTGAAGGATACCACTCATGTGCAAAACACTTGTGCAATGGCTCGCCTGTTTTTGCTCGGTCAAACACAATTCTGACAATTGTACTGCTCCCTTCTAAATATAATTTTGTTCTGTATCAAATTATGTTGGCGACATCTTTATAACGTCAATAAGTACATTTGCTAATCCAGCAAAAGTTATTCTTCCTTATAAAATACTACTAATCGCCTCTGTGGTCTAGCGGTCCAGCGTTGGCGTTTACCTCATGAGGTCCCGGGTCCGATTCCCGGGTCGGGCACAAAAAAAAGTGTTTTTTCAGTTTTCTGAGAAACACAAAGTTGCCCGGGATTGGAAAGTGCCCGGTTGGCGATAGGCTTGCCACCTATCACATTTGTGGGACCAAGTATCTTCGGCTAATCGTTGGTGCACTTGTTGTACCTCTGCCTACCCCTTCGGGGATATGGGCGTGAAGATACTTTTTTTTATAAATTACTAGCTGACCCGCGCAGCTTCGCCGGCGAGTAGATTAGCATGTCGTCAAAATAGATTTCATACAAATTTCATCCACTATTTCAACCCTTTAAGGGTTGATTTAAAAAAAAATTAGCCGATGTTTGACCCCAGCTCTTCAACTACTACCATGCCAAATTTCAGGAAAATCGGTTCAACGGTTTAGCCGTGAAAGCGTAACAGACGGACAGACAGACAGATAGACAAACAGACTTTCGCATTTATAATATTAGTATAGATATGGATTTGAAAAATATTTTATTTTGGTAGAGGTTATTAGTGGTGAGTATAGGAGGGTGAAAGTTTCGTATTATAGGTAATTCTTGATGGCCAATAAAAAAAAAAATACAAAAAACGGCGTCAATTTTTTTTCTCGATACGTATCTCGGATCACCCTAATTATCTAACGGTACGAAATATACTTTACGACCTATTCTTAAACCAAATATACAAAAACAAACTGAATTGATAAGTTTATCATTTAATTATGCAGGCTGACTGGTAAAAGGTTATAGATACTGAAGGATACCAAAAAGTATTTAAATTATGACCTGATCTATAAAATAAAAATGAATAGTGAAGTGAGTGCAAAAATCGGGAACGACTATAAATTCACCTAATTTTTTTTAAATATTCTTTGAAGTTCGAGGAAGGTTTATATAAAGAGAAAAAAATGAAAAAAAATGCGATAAAAATATTAAAAAAAAAACATTTAATTTCCAATAAAAACAACTCCTATCTGTTAAAAATTTAAGGATTTTAAATCTGTTCTAACTTTTAAGGCGGTACGAAGTTGACCGGTTCAGCTAGTTTTCCAATAAAAATATTTAGAACGTACACTTACGCACGGCGCATAGAAAAACGGCGATTTACCGATCTCACGACTAACAAGTACATCATGCAGTGACCATAATTTTTGAATATTATTACACTAATTTCGTAGAGGTTTACTGTGTGGCTAAGCAATATTATCATTTTATTGTATCTTTATTGTCCATTTATTATCGTGTCTTTCAATAATAATAATATTAACAAAAAATGTATACAATATTTTACCGGTCAGCCTGTATACTAGTTAAATTATAAATTAATATAAATTATAAATACGTAAGTATAATATTTAATGATCAGTACAATCGATGGAATCGGTCACAAAAAAAACAAGATTTTTGTTGTGTCCGATTCGAATTTGAACTACCGGCACGTAGGTCAGTTGGTTCGAGCTATGGTCGGCTTTAGACAAGGTCGCTAGTTCAAATCCAGTCGTGTCAAAAGTTTACTTTGTTTTCAAGGTTAAAACCGTCAAAACGTTTCGGAGTAGGTAGTGCAATCACAAACATCGTGTCATGAATCTGGCGCAGCTAGGATGCTGTATACATTTATGTAAGCAATCTAGATCTAAGACAAAGTTATAAGTTTAACTTAGAATAAGTTACGATGAGATTGACATTTTCATTATATGAAAAAAATTTCTATTAAATAAAAGAATTAAAAAAAAAAATCGTGTCATGAAATTTTTGTGTATAAATACTTATTAATATTCTATTTGGAGGACATATGATATTTATCTGTCTATCTGTTCCATTATTCGTAAATCCTGAAATTACCGAACATATTAGATGGATATTACCTTAGATTAAGGAATCTACTCTCAAAGGATATTACACATACAATTGACAATCAATCTATAATAACATAATAGTTAGAAAGTACCTGAGTCCAGTTAACACTAATCCTATTTTTGTGAAAGTTGTGTACAGTATTAACCGGAAGACAGTTTTAAATTGTTATTATGCCGTAGTTTATTTTTGTATAATCTACTCTGTTTTTTGTTACTGCACCTATTTTAAATAAATAAATAAATAAATAAACATAAATGTGAAGATGTCTGCCTGTATGTCTGTCCATCCATCTGTCTGTCTGTTATGATTTCACGGCTAAACCGCCAATTTTGATTAAATTTGGCAAACCAATTTTGTTTAAATAAATTTTGTTTAACGCAATAAATTCAGAAAACCGTTCAAATTAAAAATATAATAGAGAAAATTTAATAACAGATCTAGATTGATGTGGTGTATTCCATTTGCGCCCTTCTTTCTATAGCTTTTACACTTCTACTAAAAAAACGATTTTGTTTTGGCATATAGTTGAAGATTCCAAATCAAAAAAGCTTACTTTTTCTTCGATTTGAAGTATTGGATAAAAGTTTGTATGAAAAATAATATCGACGACATGTCAATTTACTTGCAGGCGAAGCTGCGCGGGTCAGCTAGTAAAACCACTAATATATAAGTAGCTGTGCTCTGCAGCCCACTGCATTGTAACAGTTTTTAATAAATCCCACGGGAAAACTTAGTTTTCCAGGGTAAAAAGTACCTTATGTGCTATTTCAAGTCATTATCTACGTGTGTGCCAAATTTCATCCAAATCAGTTAAGCTTTTTTGCATAAATAGATAACAAACATCCATCCATCCAAAAATACTTTCGCATTTATAAATAATTTAGTAGAATTATCCCCTGCGGGACGGCCATAGTGAACTAAACGTCAAATGACATTCCGGTTCACCACGATTCACCTGTTGGTCGGCTGCTGAGATTGGTGGTCATCCCATCGCTTCATTTTACCGACTTGATAACGACTATATATGACCATACGACATTCTTGCAATAACCGGAATCAGCAGATTTATTTATGTGTTAATTTAAGGATCAAGAATGATAAGACTTTACTACCAGACTTTAAACTAACCTATCAATCTCAAAATGTTGCAATTTAACTGAGAAGTCTTTTGAATCTCCGCTCGTTAAAAAAATCAGTCTGATTAGAGCAATTAAGGTTCAGTTTGGTTTGTCTGACAGCATTCCATAATAGATAATATGATTGTTTTCCATAAGTTGACGATTAATCAATATGTAGAGGAAATATATCAGCTAAGATTTGTGAGAACCCTATTCAATTCTTTAGAAATTGGTTCTAATAAATTTAAGCCGATTGGCCCCTTTCCTGCGCTCAAATAGACCGAACGAATTTAAATTGCTTTGCGCAAATGTAAAGTTGGATACAAAAAATACCTTAATTAAAAAAAATACATTAAAAATAATACCGTCACGTTTATATCCCCAAAGAAGTAGTCAGAGGTGCAAATATTTTACTCATTTTTAGTCTAGTATTTTAAATTCCATGATATGACAGTTGGGCAATCAATCGACATAATTTATGTTAATTCGGTCAAGTTATGTTTTCCAGAAAAACTGAAAATTTTAAAATATATTGTCCTACCCATAATTCAGACTCAGGACCTCATGTGTCTGTATTAAAGACGGTTGCACTAAACCACTTCTTACAAAACTGCTACTTACTGTATCTTTACCATTATAAGTGCAGAATGTACAATGCATATTGTATACCGTATTGTATACAATTAAAATGCAGTAGATTTGACTTCCTACCTGAATCTCTGGAACCCTGAATCAGATCTTTAAATTTATATGGAACCAAAAGGGAAGTATACTCAAAAAAAAACTTCTAAACGGAAAGTAGTCGTTTTTCCCCCGTGTTGGTCCCGGGCTCCTTTGAAGAATAGGCCAACTGCTGTTCTACCAGGCAGGTCGTCACTACCTCGAGTCACTACCATCGTGACTACTAGGTGGTAGAGTTCTGCATTGTCTCGCCCGGATCTAGTACCACCGCCTTACCTATTCCTGCCACAATAGCGTCAGTGCTTGTCACTGTCGTTTTCCGTTTTGAAGGGTAAGGTAGCCGGTAAACTTATGCATGTGGCATTAGACCTCGCCACAAGATAGCAACGCATCATTAACATCTTTGGTGTTTATAGGCGATGATTGACTCTTTTCATCTGGAGACCCATCTGCTTGTTTGCTATCTTATTATATAAAAAAACTCGTGATCTTGTATCATATCATATCACCGTAGATTTTTTACAAGTTTTATCAAACTTTCCATTTCTCTTCTCTTGCTGTTAAAGTAACGTTCATTGAAAAGTTTTCTGTCTGTATGTCCGGGGTAAACTCAAAAAGTACTGCATGGATTTACTTCAAATTTTGCATGAATATTACTAACACGCCGGGTCAACATATAGGCTACATATTATCACGCTATCACCTACAGGGGAGGAGCAGTGCGGGGACATCAACGGGGCGGTCAAATTATATACCTATATAAACTTGGAGATAATGGTAGTATGAGTCACTCACTAAGTTTGACTTTTATTTTAAAGTTCCATAAGAACAGAGCAAAATATCAGTATATAAGTCGAGTGAACTAATATCATCTATTTTAACCTATATATATAAAAATCAATTGCTGTTCGTTAGTCTCGCTAAAACTCGAGAACGGCTGAACCGATTGGACTATATGAATATATATTTATGTTATAAATGCGAAAGTTACGATGTTTAGATGTATGGATGGATATTTGTTACTCAATCACGCAAAACGGCTAACCCGATTAGAATAATATTTCGCATATATGTAGATGATTCCGAATAGTACACAGGATACTTTTTATCCCGGAAAAATAGGTTGTTTCTATGGGATTCACCTAAAAGTAACAAAATAAAAATTTTGCGAATGAGCCTTTTGTACATCTTTATATATAAAATGTAGGTTCCGTATGCATGTAGTTGTAACGTCTTGTTTTAGCTACGAGTAGTAAAATTTTTCCGAGGCGTAGGTACGCTAGAATTGTTCTTATAAAGGTAAAATTATCAAATGTTCAAACAACTTGTGGAACGCCTCGTTATTATTAAATTGGTCGCTAATGGTTACTGCGGCGAATGACGAATCGTTAATTATAGGAACCCAGTAATGTGAACCGGGAATTAATGCATACTTCCCCTACGTTTCGCCTGCTTTTCTTTTGCTCTATAACTTCAAAACAATAAAACATGATTTCATTTTTACCCTGACACTTTAGCTACAGGTTAATGTTAATTTTTTAATTAATTTAGTATAATGGCTCACGTAGATATAAGATAGCTTGTAAAACAGCTACTTTATAACAAAATACAAAACAATGACCGCATGCCAAACGATGTCGAAAGTACTCGCCAACAGCAGTGGTACTTTCGCAATGACATGAGTAGGTACCTACTGGGGGTATCTTATTTCTAACAATTAACTTGTGTTCATAAATCTATATATTTTTAGGTGAAAAATCTATATATTTACTTCGAATCCCTTTTCAACGAAAAAACGAAAGTTATCTGTTTGACAAGTATATATGTAATATTGTTGGAATTGGATAATATTTGAGTATGTTTATCTATTTAGGCATTCATGCGCGTGTAGTAAAGCTCCGAAAATGTATGTATGTTTATATGTTGCTAGGTTTGTATGTATGTATGCTTGTCCATGATTTACGTGGGAACTATTCCAACTTCGGGAACAGTCTAAGTTTCATCAAAATCGATTCAGTAGTTCTTATATGGGTATAATTGGCAGATATTTGGAATCGGTTTAATTTTTTAAATTACTATTATTATGTATAGGTACCTATCGGGCGTACGGACGAGACTTTATACAGTTTTATGGAGAAAATATGCCAAATATCCGATAATATATGTATATACGCACTATATTTTTACATCTATAGCGCTGTATTAATCTGTAGCATGTCTCTGGACATTATTTTTTTTAGATAATATCATGATAACCCCATAACTTTGTCAGTTTTTATATCCCGTTAAAACTGAAGAACGGCTTGATTGATCTAGCTAAAAACTGGTATACAGTGAAAACACGCGATTGCGCAATAAATAGGCTATATAATTTTTATCTGTCTGTTTATATAACCTAAAAAATTTGAATATAAAATGAAAACACGTGATGGTTTTAATTATTAGACATTTTTTATCGTCAGTGCTTTTTACCCAGCGAAGCCGGTGGGTGAGAATTAGTAGCCTACAGTCTACACTAATATTTTGCGGGTCATCACGCTGTTATTTAATTGATCAATGAATACTTGCAACTATGTGAGGTGCTCCTTTTTGGCGAGCCTACTTAACTTTCTCTCTACGCCTTTTTTTGTAAACGCTGCGTTTTTATCAAATGAGCATGATCAAATATGCCGAATCCATAAGTTTTTCTTTCTTAGTAAACGTAGTTTAGTTAAAACGCAATTTACATGATAATTTAATAAGTAATTCGAAAAATGTTTTGTCCGAAAAAAATAGTGCACCGATGCGTTTAGTACCCGACAAGTTCCTTGCTGCGTTTGATGCGCGACCGAGGCCGATGAGTAAATTATAACGTTAACAAGTGACTTATATTTATTTCATAGCACGTTCGATATTTTGAATATAGAAAATTTATCGGAGATAGAAAAATTGTTAGACCCGTTAAAAGGATCATTCCTCCTCAAGAAGTTTCAAGATCATTTAACAAAAAAGTGCCGTCCCGCGAACGATTATAAAGAAGATTATTTGTAATTAAAAAATATAAAATCTACTAAACTCATTTTAAATATTATTTTACCTATAAATAGCTACATTATTTTGGAATAGCAAATGCTACTTTTTATACGACTAAAAAGAGGACATAACGTTACACGAACGAAGTTGCGACTAACAACTAAATTGATATAAATGAAGCTTGTCGTCCAGTAATGCCGGAATCAGCTTCGGTATAAACGCACAAGGTCTTGGATAAAAACGCTGACTATAGCAATTCAATCAAGTTTTCAGCTTTTTTAGTTTTTCCGTAAAAGAAACAAAACTAGATGTGTACCTGATTTATCGTTATGTTAATTGTTGCATACCTGTCACATCACTGAATGTAAAACCATTAACTAAGGGGTAAACAAGATCTGTCAGTACGAAATCGCCTTTTTCCGTCGCCTTATCGTTTTTGTCGCTCAAAACTGCCATTTGCCAAAGGGAGACATGTTACGGGAATGCTATTGCCTCGATGATTCCGCCACGTGCTATCGCATTCCCGCTATCTTTCTTGCTCTGGCAGTTGGTGTTTCTGAACGAAAGAAAAGGCTAGGGCGGCGGAAGAAGGCGATTTCGTGCTGACAAATGTAGCTGAACCAAAATTGTAGATACACAAGATATAGCTCTACTTCTCCGAGGATACACATCGGTCCAAATATTGGCCCAGGTCGAGGCCCTCTTTGAAGAATAGACTATCTGCCATTCTGCTAGGCAGTTCGTAAAACGCGAAAGATTGAAAACATACATATCAGTACCATCGAGACTACTAGAATGTAGAATTTCGCAACGTCTTACGTCTGGCTTGAGTATAGTATCTACCTGAATTTAACGTCAATTTGAACAATTATTAAAAAAATTGACAAAAAATGTACAGACAGACCCTACAGTTTTTTTTATATACGACGTGTAAAATAAAACTGGTCCGAACTGATAGGGGCTGAAGTATGTCGATAAAATTATCAAAAAAATAATGAAATGATTCTATTTATAAAAATAAAAATGTTGCGGTATTTTGAAATTCTCGTATTTAACCTTCGATTTTGCTAATATTTTACGAATATTTCAAACTTTGCAACACCCCGTCAAGTAATCGGCAATAAGCGGCAGATTTATTTATATACGACGTGTAAAATAAACCTGGTCCGAACTGATAGGGACATATAAGTATGTCGATAGCATTACCAAAAAAATAATGAAATGATTCTATTTATAAAAATAAAAATGTTGCGGTATTTGAAATTCTCGTATTTAAACTTCGATTTTGCTCAAATTTTAGGAATATTTCAAACTGTGTAACACTCCGTCCTTCAAGTAAGCGGAGGAAGTAGTAATATTTGAAATATCATTTAAATTATTTATTTGGATCGGGAAATATCTACCTATATCTGCAAAATATATAATCTGATTGTGTTAAGCGTTAATTCCTTGTCGACAGGCTTTTTTACACACTGTGTAGTAGGTAATATAGAAAATGACTCCCGCTAGGTAGGCATACTTTTATGTATTATGTTAAAGAACTGATTGTATGTTATACATAATATTATTTAAATGATAAACCGCACTGCCTTGGAGTTAATAGAATACAGCTTTGTAATTAGTATTGATAATCGAATATTTCCCTAGTATTGGTCCGAGCCATTTTTGAAGAATAACCGTCCGCCTTCATGTCAATCAATTTGTAAGAGGCGAACAATTAACTAAACAAATCCCTACCGTCACGTCGTGCCTATTAAGTAATACAAATCGCCAGTTCGGGACCTTACCTAACTTTTTCTTACAGTAATAGCGCCCATATTTTTCACTGTCGTGTACCATTAATACCCCTACGTATAATAAGGCATTAATTATTATTTTCGCGAAGCGAAGTTTTCGCTTCAAAAATTTCCAATCCCACCCTACATATATTCTATGAAATCTAACAACGTAGTGGCATTCGGAATAATATTATTCACTAATAATTGCCTAACAATGGAAATGATATCCGATAGTTTTGGCATATAAAGAGAAGGGGTTTTGAGAATAAATTAAGCACAGACTAATTAAAATCACAGGTTAAACCATTTATATCGAGACACAGTATATAATACTTACAATTACGTTTTTACATCATAAGATAGCGAACAAGCAGATGGGTCTCCTGATGGAAAGAGTCAACCGTCGCCTATAGGCAGCAAAGATGTGAATGTTGCGTTGCTATATTTGTTGCTATAGTTGCTATTAACTTAACACCTATAAATGTGACGCAATAAAGTATTGAGTATATATTCGGGTCTAGTACTTACTTATTTCTGCTCTCCAACTACGGAACGCGACAACGCTTGTTATTAACGCTATTCTCGAGCTAGATATTGCCCAACTCTACCATATAGTAGCCACGATTGTAGTGACAATGGTCAATCATTCACCCTTTGCGAACTGCCTGGCAGAATGAAATGGTCCGGACCAACATAGAAGGGATATATTTCTTTTAAAAATATGAAGATGGTGTCAAGAGTCTTCGCAAACGGCACATTTGTATGAAGAGTGTAATGAAAATGGATGAAGCACGACAAATCTGCAAAGATCATGATATATGCCACTCAGTTCTCTCTGCTTGTCCCCTAAGGGATCTGACATGAAGATATATGTATGTAAAATAATAAATACCTGTGTTTGCTCTAGGATCCCTCGCAGATAATCCTGAAAAAGCCTGATAGTTGGGTGCACCAAAATATCCACCCGAGAATCCGAAGCCTAATTGGGCCGACGTTAACAACGCACACGAGCACACCACTAACGCCTGAAACAATACAAAAAAAAAATGAATTGTGTCATATATTATATTATACATACTATTATATATAGCTGTAGTCTGTCTGTACATCGAATCCTATTTTTATAATATATTATTATTATTTCGTATTAGCTGTAATCGCGACCTCGTCCACGTGGAAGAATTTCTAAAATAAAAGTAGCCTAAGTTACTCCTTGTTACCGTGGTACAAAAGATAGACAGTCCCGGGGTTTTACCTGCATAGTTCCTGTTCCCGTGAGATTCCCGGGATAATAACTATCCTATATGTCAACTGGGCGAGACGTGTAGAGATGCGGAACTCTACCAAATGATGATGTTTAAAAAACATGGTATTGATGTTTATATTTCGGATGTTATGTATTTCTATGCATAAGTATCGTTAATTAACAGTTAACACTCACTCAGTAATAGTATAAATATATTTTTTCCTACTTTAGTCTTAAATATTTCATTCAAGTTATTATAATTTATTTGTGTGTATAAAGATGTTTTACAAACATCTGCGTTACTTTATTTCTTTTGTTTTTGATGTAAGTATAATCATTTTATCAAACATAAAAAAAATACAAGGATTTACATAGTTTAATTTTATGTATCTTGTACTCGTATTTTATACCTAATATTATTTAAAATGAGATCCGGTAATCCGAAACTTTCACTTTTAATATACATATGTATACTAAAACATGATTTTATAGATTAAAAGGTTATAATATTTTCAAACTTGATTTATCGTTGCCAAAATGAGCGCATTATAAATAAAAAATAATTTACATCTTCCACTTACAGCTTTTAGAACGTGACAATTTAAAATGCGATTAATTATACAAATAGAGAAGGAATATTTAAACGAATATTTTCTGAGGCATCGTTTACATACTTTCTGTTTGACTAAAGGTTGACTGGAGGAAAATGCCAATAGGCATTAAGTCCGCCTTTTGTACAAACTTATTTGAGGTGTACAATAAAGTTAAATAAATAAATAAGAAGACTAATATCATCATAAAGGACATATCTATAATAATATGTAAATCTAAATCGGAAGGAAACAAACTACAAATATTATGTAAACATTCAGACACATATAGCCGTCAACAGGTTTAATACTCAATCGAGTGTTTGAACTTGATATGTGACCTCAGGTGAGGTCTGCGACGCCGGGCCACTTATGAACCATATACAAACGATTAGTCATCGCAAGTTCAAGTCCTATATAGGTTCACTGCGCAGTGCACTGTACACATGCATTTATTGAAGTTCAGGGTGAGCTTAATGTGAATATTTGCAACATTCACGCTATTTCCTGTCTGAAAATTCCTTTACATTGACATTTACGTCTATATAATTAGTAATTTTAATGCTATATGTTTAATTAACATAGAATAACAAAATATTATCCAAAAAATCATATAACATAGGGGTATCCTAACAAGCACAGAATGACATAGGACTTAAAAAAAGGTTAAAAAAGTAGCCGCTGTTCAAACAGTAATGAATGGAATAGATTAGAACAAAAATGAAAATGAAATGAAAAATATTTATTTGCAAGAATATGGGTTTTATATCATAGTACAGTGAACAAGTATATGATACTTCTGATGAATAGATCCATCGCCTATAAATACCAAAGATCTAATAACTTTGGTATCTATAGGCGATGGATCTATGGATGGATCTGATTCGGTGTTATACCTATGGTTGAAATGTGAAGCTATATGCATAAGTTAACCGACCATTTTGTGCCCCAAACCTGAACATAACAATCACAAGACCTAACGCTATTGCGGCAGGAAAAGGGAAGGCGGTGGTACCAACCTCGAAAAAAAATTTGTATAACTCTACCACTTACTTAGCGATCATAGTGATACATTTAACCTTCTATTTAGGCAACAAGGTTAAAGGTTAGCAACAAGGCAGGTAGATGTTTAATTTTTAGAAAAAGCCTAGATTAACATGGAAAAAAAGATGTTGATTTTTTCTATCAGCGTGCAAGAGGTGCGTAGCTATTACATTATAATGGTAATAAATAAGAATGGGGAGGACGGTGGTACCTTAGTTGGGAAAGTCGTTGCTTCTCTGTTAATTCTACAACTTATTAAATACGTCACTTAAGGTACCATGGCACTATAAGCTCGGTTGAATATATTTTGTAAGTTTTTCGGCTTCCTGTTTTAAGTATTTTTATTCCTATAAAAACTAATGATAGTGTCATATTTACACATATTTATAGATAAAAAGATTACACATTTTTCTCGTGTTGATCAGGGTCTTGTTTGAAGAAAATATCAATTGCCTTAGTACCCGGCATCATATAAAAAGTGGGAGAAACGCATCACTATTTTTATGAGGGTGATGAAGTGATAATCGTCGTCCATAGACACCAAAGTTGTAAATGGTGGTTATATAAATCGAAAAACGAACTGAAGTTATTGCTAAAGCAACTGGTAAGTGGGTAGTACCTAACCCAAGCACAACGTTGCAGAACTCTATCACCATATAAACGAAATATTGAAATATTTCATATTAAAATCACAAATCAAAGCACATCAACATAATATTAAAAGCACAAAATGTTAGATCATTATAGATCTACAACTTTGTGCTTTTAACATATTTCATAATCGTACAGAATACTTATCAACCATAATTAATCAACTCAATATTTTGCAACATATCATTTAAATAAAATTACCCAACATACTAACAATGTAGACGCATTTCAAATATATCTCCGAGCGATTACCAATTACAGACAAACACGAAAACTGCATTACAAATTCACCAGATTCCTAGGGATGTTATCTTAAAGTCGGCTTGTTTAGAGCAAGAACTGTTTTACAATATGGCATATGCTTGCAAAACTTCCTAGACTATATTAAAGTTTCTAACAGTTTGCTTTGCGCTCACTCCTCAGTCTATTTCAATGTTTAGAAAATTCCAAATAACAAACAATATTTCCAAACAATTTATTGAATATTTTCAATAAAACATCCTTGTAAAAACGTTCTAAAAATACTTTACTTCTAGTTATTGCCCACGACTTCGTCCGCGCGGACTTCGTTTACTCCGCACAGCTCCTCCCCCGTATGTGATAGCGTGATAATATGTAGCCTATATGTTGACCCGACCTGTTTAGTAATATTCATGCAAAATTTGAAGTAAGTCCATGCAGTACTTTTTGAGTTTACCCCGGACATACATACAGACAAACAGACAAAAATTTTAAAAACTATATTTTTGGCTTTGATATCGATTGTAGATCACGCCCCAAGTATTCTTTTAAAAAAATATTCAATGTACAGTTTTGACTTTCCTACGATTTTATTATATGTATAGTTATTGAGGTTAGATAGATTCGTGTAATTAGTCCAGTGACATTATTATTATTTTTAAAATGAAAAAGTAATTAATAAGTCAATAAAAGTGAATAATAATTCCATATTTTACTAAATGTAGCAATAAACGCATTTAATGATAACAATTAATTATTCATTTGAATGTTCAATATTGCGAGGTGATAGTAGAAAACATAAACTCCATGCGATAGTAGAACAAGGCTTAATAACCGCTTTGTTAGTGTTGCGACAATATCCGCACTCCACAACCTCCAGACTGACCAGCTGTCTGTCCCTTTTTCACATTCAAGCAAGCTGGCTTGCCATGTCGTAATTTTGACTTTTAGGGCGACCACTGTGTTAAACGGACATATGTATATCACATATCCGCTTGTGCATGTGCCTTGTGGTATGTTTCTCAGAATACTATGGGAATGAAATAGGCTTAATATTACCAACAGAATTATAATTCTCAGGCGTTAATATTTCGTCACGCCTAAGTATGGTGTCACTCAAAATATACGAATGTTTCTCAACACATCAATAAAGACATTAATAAATTGTACAATACTCATACTTTAAATACAGAATTAGCCTTTTAAAGCATAACATAACACAAAGTTATAAAGTATTTATAGTAGCATACTTCTATTCTGGCCGTATAAAAACATACTTTGCCATTTGTTCGTCTGCAAAAATTCTACTTGTCTATGATTGGGCCCGTTTTTCGCGGAAAATAAAAAAATATGCTTAAAAGCTTTACAGTATCTAAAATATTAGATTATTTATGAAAATTTTCAGAAATATCATTTATCAATAAGTATACCTATTTGATCGTTAAAGGAAATAAAGAATTATTCTAAGGATCGTTATTTCTTAGTGAATGTTTTCTTTGTTTAGTTAGTTTTCTTATTGCTTAGTGAAAAAGAAAATATCACAGATATTAAAACTAAGTTTTCATGCGTGCTCATTATTTTGGAGATACTTTTACCAACATTGTGATAGGTGGCAAGCCCATCGCCAACCAGGCACTTATTCAATACCGAGCAACGTTATTTTTGTCAGAAAACTGAAAAAATAACTTTTTTGAATCGCCCGATCCATGAAAACGACTCTAGCCTCCAAACCTAAAGCAAAACACGACAATAATAAGCATTTGAAGTTATGGAAGCAAAAATAGGGAGAATAATAGCACTGTACCCAGAGGCACAGACGCAGTACGTAGAAAGTAAAGTTCTGCCACTATTCCTCTTCTGCCCTCAGACCAACAACTGGTCTGAGCTTCTGTCACCATTATTACGATGACAGAGTTGCGGGAAATTGATGGATTTGTATATAATACATTTCCTAAAATGTAATACATACACGATGTAATACATTTACTAAAATTATACACAATAATTTTATACTTTTAAACGAGTAATTCCTATAATTTTTCCGTAGCGATTTCATACGGAAAATGTACCGTTGGTTCGGACATGTAGAATTCTGGCAGATGAATAGTTAACAAAACAGATATACAATGCGAATGCGGAAGGACGCAGGTACTGGGGAAGACTAAGACTGACTTACCATGATGAGATTGACCTATTATCCGAAGTTGGTGCCAATGATCAGATTGATCTGTTACTATCCGAAGTTGGTGCCAAGAATCTTCGCAACCAACGTGTTTGTACGTAGAGAGTAATGAATGTGAAGGAAGCAAGACAAATCTGCAAGGATCGTGACAAACGGCACTCAGTCTTCTCTGCCTATCACGTAAGGGATCTAGCGTAAAGATATCTATCTTATTCTTACAAAATATACTTAAATAGGATATTTTGAGATAACGGATCGATTTATCATGGTTTTTGTTTTTTGAAAGTTTTCGTTTCCATGCATTTCTGCATGGAAACTAAAACTGACAAATTTAATTTCCGCGCCATCTGTTAAAAATCCGTGTTATTTTGCTTGGACTCCAAGGTACAATCCTTGTACATCAACTTGTACATGTGACATTATCATCCCTCCACACAGATGGCAACACACCATTAGCATCTTTGGTGTATATAGACGATGGTTGTCCCTTTCCATCTGGAGAGTCATCAAATCAGAAATACTTTATTCAATAAAACTTTTTACAAGTTATTTTGACGCGTCAACATTTTTTTTAAACTACTACCGGATCGGAAACGCGGCCACACACTGAGAAGATCCGGCGGAAGAAACTCAGGGGGCTTGTCTTTTTTTCATATCATTTTTTAAATAATATATTACTTACATAAAGTTTAATTAGTAAGTATCTAATTGTTACAGTAATAATAAAGATTGCCGATATGAGGAGCAGTTAATCCCATGCTTTCCTGTCATCTAGGTATTCAGATATTTTATAGTAACCTTTTTTACATCTGCTTGCCATCTTATGATATGAAAAAAGATAAAACGGTTCATTATATTATTTTCTCCATTGTTTGGCAATCGATTAGTCTAGTGTCGAAAATATTTTTAATTAAATTTATTTTACAATGATTGCGGTCGAATTTCAACCAATTGCCAAACTAATTATTGCTAATACGCCTACAATTACGGATTCTTTATATTTTATTATGCACATATTAGATACTTATTACCTTAAAAATAAAATTATTATCACGCATAGTTAACCTACCTTTGTATTACCTCACGGGCTCATTAACATACAGATAATAACAATTGCATGACTAAATAAAATTTAAATTTCGTCGGCTAACTCTGACCTGATAACGATTATTGACTATTTATAGAGATAACCGAATCCGACGGCTTTACATGCTCATCCGAGGCACGGGAGTGATAACACACCATCCACTAGACTCCGAGCTGCTACCGCGGTCTTCGATTTTCGTCAAAAACTCAAAAACACTCACTAATAATAACACTTGCCATACCCGGGGATCAAACCCATGACCTTATGTTCTGAACCGAATAGGCTTTCCTAGACCACGAGGCAGTTTAATAAATATAGAGTAGATGCACGAGTTTAATTAATAAGTAAAAGTATCTTCACGCCCGTATCTCCTAATAGGTAGGCAGAAGTACAACGAGTGCACCCACAATTAGCCGAAGGTACTTGGTCCCACAAATGTGACAGGTGGCAAGCCTATTGCTAAATGGTACTTTCCAATCCCGGGCAACATTTTTTTATAAGAAAACTAAAAAAAACACATTTTTTTAATTTTCCGACCCGGGAATCGAACCCAGGACCTCATGTGGTCAACGCCAACACCGGACCACTAGACTACAGAGGCGAGTTTAATAAATATAGCGTAAAAATTATTTAGTACTAGCTGTGCCCGCGACTTCATTCGCGTGGAAAAATTTCTAAAATAAAAACCCGCATAGTTCCCGTTCCCGTGGGATTTCCGGGATAAGAACTATCCTATGTCCTTTCTTGGGTCTCAAACTATATTTGTACCAAATTTTATCCAAATCGGTTCAGTGGTTTGGCCGTGAAAGCGTAACAGACAGACAGACAGAGTTACTTTCGCATTTATAATATTAGTATGGACTAGTATGGATAAAATATTTCTGTTTGACTAGTTCACTGATTTCCTTCAACAGCACTATAGGTAGATAGTGAATGTCTCATCGTATGCGGAGGTCAGGAATTGACCTTCAACAATAAGCTGATTTTTATTCTGGAGAGTCGTTTCCGTATTTATTTTTACCATCAATTAACATGTCATCAAGACGATTCGGTATACCAAAACTAATTTTTTTTTTGAGATTAGATAAAAGAGTGTTAGCTAAAAAGTAACTAATTTTAATTACTTTTCAAGTAATTGAAAGTAGTTGGTTTCAACCAAATCACTTGTACTGTTAAGCTATAAACAAGATCAACCGATTCTCTAAAAAGAAGGTTTTCAATTCAGCAGTATTTTCAACCATCTTCCCAAAAGGATGAGGGTTACAATTCGGCTATATGTTTTTTTAAGTTTGTTACCTCAGAACTCGGTAATTTTAAATATTAAAATATAGCTTGTAAATACTTTTTTGTAGTTGTAAAAATTTTGATGAAAAAGCAAATTTAGTCACTTCGATTACTAAATTTGTTTTTTTATCAAAATATTACGTATTTTTGAGTCCACTTCTGTATAATAGGATTAATGCATTAACAAATATTTATCCACAAAATTTTAAGAGTTGCAAAAAGACCGTAATTGACATTTTACAAACTTATGATGACACTGAGAAGTTATTATTAGTTTGTAAATAAACGAAACTTAGTATTATGTATTTTAACTATGTTTATTTTTTTTTTCTTGTTGTTATTTGTGATAGTTTTTAATGAATTACTCTGTTTTCCTAAGTTATATTATTACTTAAGTTTAAGAATTCAATTTAATAACATTGTATAATATAATACAGTGTAATACACAATGTAATTATCTGAATAAATATTTTTGTTTTTTTTTTCGATTTATGAACCAATTTCAAAAACTATTTTTCTGTTTAAGAGGGTATAATCCCCATGTAGTCCCATTTTAATTTAGTGATGATCTCACGCGGGGTTCAGGAGATATTATAGAAAAATGGAAGTCAATTACTGCAGTTTTACTGCATTAAAAATATTTTTAATGTTTTTCTTTAGAACCCGGTTCTTTATATTTTTTTTTTCAAAAAAAGTCGAACAACGCCCGAGTACCGAATGAGATAACAAGTTAAAAATTATCCTTGAAATGATTTTATTTCATTGGTAAGTAGTTATAACTCTGTATTTATGTATGTCATAGAAGCTACTCTTGACCGAAAAAATGGCATGCGCTTAATTTTTCGGTACACTGTCCCTTACACACTGTATATTATTGGATAGCAAATAAGCTCTGGTTCTCTTTGTGAAAAAGACAACAATCGCCTATAGACGTCTAATATGTTAATGCTCCGTTATCACTTATCACGCGTGTTTTCAGTGAAAAGACACTAGCATAAGATTGCCGATTACCTTTGCCATCAAACCCAAATATGACATTAACAAGCGCTAAGGCCATTGTGGGTAGAATAGGTAAAGAGAAGGAAACATGAACGAAACGTTTCAGAAGTTTGCCATCTAGAAGTAATCATTTGCTCTTTACAAACTGTCCGGAAAACATAGTTTATTCCTCAAGAAGAGCCTGGATAACCATATGTGAAAAACTTATATTTCATAGAAACGTAATATCTTTACAATATTTCATTAAGTGTCATATAGCAATACCACAGACCTACATGGTAATACCTCATGATGTTGTCCATTTACGATATGTAATACATAATGAGGTAAACGGGTCATGTGGCACGCATAGCTGTGGTCACTGGAAACAGTCAAATCACGCATGCGCTCGAGCCGTACAAGGCAAATGAAGCGCAAACAATATTACGACACCAAACAATCTTTACATCTTTAAATACAGTCAACGAACGAGATAAGGTTCTTACTGAGTAAATTTATTTAATTATTTTTCGTTAATTCTGCATCGTCTCGCCCAGATTCGCTACCACCTGCTTAACTATTCTTGTCGTAATAATGTCAGTAATTATCACTGTCGTGTTCCGGTTTGGGTAGCCGGTAAACTTATAAAACTTATACAATTGGCATTATCATCTCGCCATACGAATAGCGGTGTCTATAGACGATGGTTATTTATCACGATGGATTATTTGCTATCTTATGATATAAAAATTCTGAGGTTTTGATTACTGCAATAGTTTTAGAGACTTGTAAATTTTTAATATTAATAGAATTTTTAATATTAATTTACTAGGTGGTAGAGTTCTGCATCGGCTCGACCGGGTCTGGTACCACCACCTTACGTATTCCTGTCGCAATAGCGTCAGTGCTAGTCACTGTCGTGTTATGGTTTGGAGGGTAAGGTAGCCGGTAAACTTATGCATGTGGCATTAGAACTCGCCACAAGATAGCAACGCACCATTAACATCTTTGGTGTCTATAGGCGATGGTTGACTCTTCCCATCAGGAGACCTATCTGCTTGTCTTATCTATCTTATGATATAAAAAAAGACAGACAAATTTTACATTGCTGTAATTTATATTGTGTTGACGATACTGACACCTCTCAATGCAGGTGCTTAGAATTAAGCAAAAACACGTGTAGACAGCCTTTGATTAGTGCAAGTGATTAGTAATCAGCGTTTATTCATTTTACTACACCGATTACCAATCACTCGCACTAATCAACGGCTGTCTACATATGTTTTTTGCTTTATATTTACCACCCTTCATTAAACACTCGCACTCGTACTAATCAAAGTGTAACCGAGGTCTAACGTCAAGTATGTCACATAAATGTAACGCGTGTAATGTTTATTTTTAATAATTTAATGTATATACTAATCGATTCTGTGGTCTAGTGGTCCGGTGTCGGAGTTGTCCACATGAGGTCCTCCAGGGTTCGACTCCTGGGTCGGGCAAGTTAATAATGTGTTTTTTTCAGTTTTCTGATAAAAATAACGTTGCCCGGGATTGGAAAGTGCCCGGTTGGCGATAGGCCACCTATCACATTGTTGGCCCAAGTATGTTCGGCTAATCGTGGGTGCACTTGTTGTACCTCTGCCTACCCTTTTTGGAATACTTTATAATATACATACTACATATTCTAAATCTATATATAAATCTAATGCATATTATTAAAAAAAGTGTTAGGTTTTGCAGTTCAAACTTTAACTGTGCCAAATTTCACACTACACCGTTCGCGTAATTGTCTTTAAACGTCGTATAAAAGTTTGGTTCACGTATTAATGTGTGGTGCATTCTCTTCATGTGTAAAGGACACACTGTTTGGGGACGGAAATTGGAGTATAACGAAAAAAATCAAATAAAGAACCTTTTTGTTAATAATTCCTCCTAACTAACAAAACTCCGAGCTATAATTAGTCACTCAGGATCATGAAACTGTATTATATCTGGAGGCAATATCTCTAATACCTACTTGAAACCAAATTTCAAATACTGCTGTCATCTTCTGAGGCCTAACCCTCTCTTTCTAATACAGCTGTATAAATAGAGATGGGGAGACCTCAAAGGCAGAGAGGCAACGTAAATATTTGTTTCAATTGATTAATAGAGTGCTAGCTCCTCCTGTTCCTAATACTTCATGCTCAAGATCCGGTAAGTAACGTAATTCAAAATAAAACAGACTATAAAAATGTAAATAAATAATTTCGCACTACTAAACTTTAGTACGACACACCTAAAGCTTAATAAAATTAAGGTTATAACTAAGCACTTGCTAAAATAACATAGCTTTATCGTTTAAAATTACAAATTTATCGATTCCGTATTAGCATCTATTACAATATCTATCTCGGAAACGCATTAGCATTTTAAAACACGATGTTGAAACAGCGCTCTATTTTGTGTCTTACTCCAAATCAGTAAATCATTTAATAAACAGCTTTTTGCAATACTAATAATAGCTTTCAATTGTAATATAGCAAACTGCAAAACTGCAATGCAATATGCATCGTAAGTGTTTGCGAAACATTCGTGGAGGTATTCAGCTACAATAGATGCATGGTAATAGAACTTAAACGAGACCAGAATAAGGGCTCGAAGTAATAAACTATGTCCAAGATCTATATGGAAAAAGGTAACCACCGCTTATACACACCAAAGATGTTAATGGTTGCTTTCTGTGTGGTAGTGTTGGAATGCCACATGCATAAGTTTATTGACTACCCTACCCTCTAAAAAGGAACACGACAGCGACAAACACGGATGCTATTGCGACAGGAATAGGTAAGGCGGTGTTACCAAACCTGGTCAAGACGTGGTAGTTCTTTTAGTTACAATTACTTTTTATCAATTTAAAATTGTTGTTATTAATATTTATATATTTTTTCTATTTGAAAAAGCCAAATATATATATATATATATATATATATATATATATATATATATATATTGGTTACAAAAAATGTTAGAAATCAAAAAGTGCAATGCGGACAACCTTAACATTAATGGCTCATATTTTCATATTTTCAGAGGCCTATTTTACATCCAAACTCACACAAAATTATCCATCACAATTAGTCAAGCAACTTGGGGCGAGTTTAGTGAAATTCGTGTACCGTGGATGTTATTCTATTCCAGCATCTGATAATGGAATAAATACATCTCCCAATCAATATAATTATTATTCATAGCTACTAATGTTGATTT
Source organism: Apodemia mormo (assembly GCA_036924255.1). Taxonomy (NCBI): domain Eukaryota; kingdom Metazoa; phylum Arthropoda; class Insecta; order Lepidoptera; family Riodinidae; genus Apodemia; species Apodemia mormo. The sequence continues at coordinate 32,154,904 of JAUPFN010000008.1, read as the reverse complement.
GTCAATGTTGTCACCTACATAACGAAGGTCGGACATACTCGTAGTTATTTTACTTTGTTTTCACGCAACTAACGTCATTAATGCCACACCTTATAATAGATATTTAACTGTTACAGAAACAATTTCGCTCTCGTAACAATCGATTATAAAATAAGTAAGTGCCGAAAGTAGTCGAAGGTCAAATCATGACCCTCAATCTTGTAGCCGGACAAAAAAATTACGTTTTCAGCGAACAATGCCTCGCTTGGACATTGCTAAACTGTTTGTATGACGTTTCGGTATCTTTTAAAAGACTTATCTAACATTCGATCAAGCTGTAAACGTGACCAAAACGTGATTAAGTTTGTATGAAACTTATTTGACATGACTGTCAAAGAATTTTTGACACATGATTTTGATATCTGATAACCACCTGTAGATAAACCAAATGCCATCCCAGCGAGCCTTGTACGTCATTTTGGCAAATAAAAGTCATATTTATTTTTTAACCGCTGAGGCAAAAACTTGGCGACTCATAAGTTTAACATGTATATATCTTGCTGTATCTGTTGCATCATAGCTCTTAATCGGATGGATTGATTGGAATGCGGTTGTTAAATCAGAATGGTTCTCAGGGATGCGGGTTGGATCAGACTTTCCGATGCAGTCACGAAAGTCTGCCGAAACACTGACTCCTTAATCATATATAAGTCGTCGCCTATATATATTATGATCATGTCTCAATTCTGACAACCGTAATTTAGTTAAGAAACGTATTAATAGTGCATTTTTATAAGTAATCTGTATAATGAACTCAAAGTTTAAGTAAATATTGGGTAAATTACAAGTATTAAATATTTAATATCATTGAATAAATTCAACCACAAAATGACTAAACAATAAAATCTTTTTTAAGTTTGACACAGACTTTTGATGTAAAGAAAATAATATACACGTGTGTATCTTATCGTGTTTGTTACATGAATGTAGTGTGTTATAATTTAATTTAATGTATTTCTAGTAAATTATTTAAAAAATATTAAGTTTCTGCAGTCCTCCGTTATAATGTAAACGTTACACTGTGCCAAAGAACACAGGCCATTTTGTTTTTGTACATCCCTTGAGTGTCTTTCGGAGTGACGAATATTAGATTAACTAGAATAATTTTCTATTTTTAAATCATATATATCGCTAGGAACAATCATATAAGATCAAGATCAACAATCTTAAAAAATATTGAGACTTCAATTTGATTGAATTCTATCCATTGTATAAAACTTAAATTACATTTTCATTAAAACAGCAATAAGTTTATATATCATAATTTTCATTACAAATATCAAGTAAAAATTCTCCCTGTTTTTGTATTATAGAAGAGTTAATCTTAATTTATTTTTTCTTCTTTTAAGTAATTACCTATAAAGTGTCTTCGCAAAATCTTAGCTCAGAATTCTGTTAATCTAACTTAGATTTCTGAAATTAGAAGCTGTTGTACTGAAGACACCCAATTACAAAATAAATACCTAACCAATACCTAACCACTGACTACTAAGGAGAGAAATGATTGTTTACGTTAACCTTACCTAAATTCCAACTGTACATGTATTTGGCTACTATTCCCCAAGTTAAAAAAATATTTATTAAATGCGGAAAGTTAAGGAGTTGATATAGAATCTTAAGGAATAGATTAAATTTTAAGATAATAATTAAAATGTATGAAGGCTTGCTCGTGTTCTTTCAAACTCCTCCGTTGGGTAAATTGTCATAAAAAGAAGATTTAAATTAACACTAATATTTTATTATTTTATTTTAATATGGAAAAGCTTTTTTAGAATCGCATGCTTGTATATTGTAGCACTGACCGAACACACCAGCCCGTCGAGACGACGCGGACGCGCGCATTTTAGCGCTCATATGGTTGCATTCAATCGACATACGTGAGTCGATGTGCTTGCAAACCGGTCCTACCTGAACTTCCGTCTTCCGCGATATAAGCTGGTTCATTCCATTATATTTTTCAACTATCAGATTTAAGTCATTTGAAAGTAACTGACTGACCTATACGTTGTAATTTTGTATTTAGTGGCGCAAATTACAACGTGACTGTAAAAGCTCCTTCACAGATAACAACAATTTACTAATTTATAGCCCACTTACCATTGCCCCGACTTTCCTTGTTTTTCTTTCTGACATCTAATTTAACAGCTTGTTGATTATTATTCGCCTTGGCTAATGTATTCTAAAAAGCTCTATAAATGAGGATTTGTGACTTTTTCTGATATCTGATATAATTTTCTCCGCATTAAATGGCAGATAATATATTCATTAGTGTTGCCGATCGATTGTGGATTATCGATATGATATCGATAGTAGTCCGATAGTAGTACTATCGATATTATAATCGATGGTATCAATTAAATCGATAGTATCGATACTATCGATTGTTCAAAAAGATACAATACTATTGGAAAAATAAAATACTATTAATACTATCGATAGTATCGTATCTCCCAGTCAGAAAAGTATTGATCCTATTGATAGTATCGATACTATTGAATTTCTAGGAAACGATAGTATCGACAGTATCGGTACTATCAATACTATCGTAAATTAGCATACAATCGATAGTTCAAAACAATCGATGGTATCGATACTGTAAATTCTATCGCTACTATTGTTTCCTAGACATTCAATAGTATCGATACTATCGATAGTATTGATTATTTTTTTAATTAGGAAACACGATACTATAGATAGTATCGATAGTATTGCACTTAGCAGATTGTATTGTATTCTTCTAAATTATCGATTGAATCGATAGTATCTATAAAATCGATACAATCGATGGTTGTATCGGTGGTATAGGCTTTTTTAGATTAAAACTATCGATGGCGGAACTATCGATAGTTTGGCAATACTAATATTCATCAAAAAGTGTCTGATCAACCAAGGGCGAATCAAATCAGTTTCTATTTTTAACATTATAAGATAGCAAACAAGCATACGGCTCTCCTGATGAAAAGAGAAACCACCAACTATGGACACCAAAGGTGTTAATAGTGCATTGCTATCCGTGTGGCGAGATGGGAATTCCACATGCATAAGTTTACCAGCTACCTTATCCTTGGTGGTGGACCGGAACACGCCAATGACAAACATTGACACTATTGCGGCAGGAATAGGTAAGGCGTTGGTACTAAATATCCGGACGAGGCGTAGCCGAACTCTACCACCTCGTAGTCACGATGGTAGTGAGTTAGTACTCGTATAGCCAATCGATCGCCTTTTACGACCTGCCTGACAGAACGACAGTTTATCTATTCTTCAAAGAGACACAGAGAAAAATATAATAAAGCTGAAACTACTATCGTATAGCTTAATTAGATTGCCTTACAAATTATCAGAATCTAATTTTAGTCAGATTGTTTATACCAAATCGTTAAAAGGTGACTGTAATTCTTACTTGTGGCTGTTATATTAAATGTCAGCTCTGAACACGGTGCTTATAAAATAATTTGTAGTAGCGCATTCCACATAACTAGCAATTTAGTATTTAATAAACACTTAACGAGTATAGATAACTAATGTAGCTAGACTATTTCTTGCTAACCCTTGTATTATATTTACTATCATTTCTATGTGATATTAGGACTGCTTGCTTCACTGACTACCTGGTTAATCGAGTGCCTATGCTTTTTTAGTTCAGCTCATAAAGTCTCGGTTTCATTTTGGCAAATTGTTACTACCCGACCACGCTAGAAGAAGGGGTTATGTTTTTCAGGTGTATGTATATATTTCTTTGGTTCACTCTGTAGCTTGATGAATTTTACCTTAGCAGGTGTTGTTAGATTCATCCTAACTGTGAGAATAACAAAGGCTATATATTTTTATCGGATTGGGTCGTAGTCGAATTTAAGTTTTTATTATAACTAGCGATCGCTTATGGCCGAAATTCATCCATAGACTAAATAATTAAATCTCGACTAATTAATTAATTCCGCTGTGTTGGTCCCGGCCTCCTTTGAAGAATAGGCTAACTGCCGTTCTGCCAAGCAGGTCGTAAAAGGCGACCGATTGGCTATCGAGTCACTACCATCGTGGCTACTAGGTGGTAGAGTTCTGCATTGTCTCGCCCGGGTCTGGTACCACCGCCTTAACTATTCCTGCCGCAATAGCGTCAGCGCTAGTCACTGTCGTGTTCCGGTTTGGAGGGTAAGGTAGCCGGTAAACTTATGCATGTGGCATTAGACCTCGCTACAAGATAGCAACGCACCATTAACATCTTGGTGTCTATAGGCGATGGTTGACTCTTTCCTTCAGGAGGCCCATCTGCTTGTTTGCTATCTTATGATATAAAAAAAAATCTCTTTTAAGTTTGACAACTGGCTTCCGCAGTAAAGATAACAGTAGATACACAGGGGTGTATAAATACCATGTATGTCCCATGAATGTAGTATGTGTAATGTTAATACTTATTAATTTAATGTATTTCCAATGCTTTTACTTTTTTTTTTATGTCATAAGATAGCAAACAAGCAGATGGGTCTCCTGATGGAAAGAGTCAACCATCGCCTATAGACACCAAAGATGTTAATGGTGCGTTGCTATCTTGTGGCGAGGTATAATGCCACATGCATAAGTTTACCGGCTACCTTACCCTCCAAACCGGAACACGACAGCGACAAGCACTGACGCTATTGCGGCAGGAATAGGTAAGGCGGTGGTACCAGACCCGGGCGAGACAATGCAGAACTCTACCACCTAGTAGCCACGATGGTAGTGACTCGATAGCCAATCGGTCGCCTTTTATGACCTGCCTGGCAGAACGGCAGTTGGCCTATTCTACAAAGGAGGCCGGGACCAACACGGCGAGAATACTACTTATTTATACTTATACTTTATTTTTTTTAAATTTAAAGTTTATATTGAGGAGGACTGCAGAGACTTAATATGGTTTCTGCAATCCTCCTCAATATAAACTTTAACTGTGCCAAATCTCATAATCCACCGTTCACGCAATTGTCTTAAAAAGGATTACAAAGTTTCCCTTCACGTAATAATAGATAACTTGTTTGGTTTTTCTATCCCAAAGACTGTTGGTAATAATGTATTTGCATCCCGATAGTTAAGAAAAAAATGAAGTTCTTGCCATCAGCTTAAATGCTTTTCTATGCTATTAAATAAGCAAAACAAATAGACGAACATAGAAGAAATGCTCTCATGAAGATTTTGGGATAATAATTTGTTAACGAAATTATTTAGTAATTATTAATAAACAGTGTTATTGTTCATGTAGTGAACAATAACACTGTTTTATAGTAATTAGGCCAAGGTTCTACTAGTAACTGATCATCCAGACAACCTTAAATAATATTCAATGTATCATGCAAATGTTTATAACACTGTGTAGCTGTACAGGTTTTTAGTATAATTGTGAGTTTACTATAATGACAATTGTGCATAAACGCTCTCACAATGACAAGGTCTTAATGGTTATTAAAACCATATAACCAGTGCAAACGCACAGTTTCCTTGACTCCTATACGAGTGAGGCCGACGACGAGAACTTAGAAAAGGAAGTACCAGAATCGAACAATGAAAAAAATGCCTATTCATCAATTATAAGATGCCGTGCTGATGAAGGCTACTAAACAAACAAAAATTGGTCAATTGATAGCTATGAAATACCAAAAACAACGTCTACGAGTTCTCATAATTACAAAAATATAAAAAATAGATTACACCTAATCAACAAACCTTGGTTGTAAATGTTGTATGGAAATACTTTTTGTAATAATACGTAAGGTTTGTTATTGCACTTATTGATACAATAATATTGTGCAATATAAACAATATAATATTGAGCATTAATTGTAAAATAATTATCTCAAGACCTTTGCCGAAGAACAATGCACGCCCTATTTATTTATTTCCATTGCGAGATTTGTATAATTTTCAAATAATAAGGTTGGTCATTGAAAGATTAAGTTAATAAGTAGAATACGTTACATACTCCGATCTAGAAAAGACTGAGACAGAAACGTTTGAGCCCGAAAGCCAATGTATCTTTAAATTTACTCTTAACCACCAAATATTTTATGTACTTTTTAAAAACCCTAAAACGATAGGGACGGTGTTTAGTAAACCGTACATCCACTATCGAGCAAAAAAATTGGGTCAAAATAAATTCTCAGAATTAATGTAGCTATTAATAACACAAATTTTACCTTTTTGTAATATTTGTATAGGTAAGCAAAATTGTCAAGATACTGTCCTAAGCCGAAGTTTGTTCTCACAGGACACACCCTTAGCCGCTCTAAGCCGATTTAGCTTAAACTCTGACTGACCATTCTGCTCGGCCAAAAGACCCGGTTTCGTAGTAACAGTCACTAAGACCAGCCCCCTAATTTCCTTCCGAAAACAAAAGATAAGCAAAGCAGCAGATGACTGCTATGATGAAAAGAGATCGCCTATAAGCATGAAAGAAGTTAATGTCGCGATGTTCTCCTGCTGGAAGTGATGTAATGTCGCACGTCTAAGTTTACCAGCTACCTTACCCTTGAATCGAAACACAACACTGACAATCGATGACTTCATTGAGGCAGATAGCGCGAGGTACTAATATTCCCAGACGACACATCACAGAACTATACCACCTAATAATCACGATTTATACCACCTAATAGTCCCGCTTGCCTTTTACAGTCTGGCAGTCAAATTGCTTGAACTTCAAATTTGGCTGGATCAATATGATAAAAATTATAAAAAAACTTCATCACACTAGATACTAAACTCAACGGGCAGAACAAAACGGATCTTAGCTAAGTACTCAAGTTCGCAATTTACTGCTTTAACGCCAGGCAAGATGCGTGTCAATCCCCATATTATTATTGTTTATTTATTTATAACTGTTACTGAAGAGTTAATATCACCCATCAACTTGTGAATTTACCAATTAACCCGTAAACTGTGGCATTGTTTGTTACTTTGTCATGGTGCGGTTTTAGGAAATAATAAAACAAAACCAAAACACACAGACACTCGCAGAAATATACTTAGGACGCGTGTCGACGTGCACCGTTTTTACCCGACACGGCGCCGGGCCAGATAAGTATGTAGCACCATAAAAGTCTGTACATGAAATCGTCGTCAGCGCCAGTTCAACTCAGAGCCGTCTTTATTTTTCGAAATGAACTTAAGCAATTGGTCCAAATGACCACTACTGCGATACCGGGCGTTTGCCCTGCGCATGGTGTGTAGAAACCTTCTCGTCGAGACGCGCCCTTACACTAGTGACCTGCCACGCCGCTATGTGGTTGAGGTTTTTTTGTAAGCCCCATATCAAATATTCCTTTTCTAAAATTAAACTTGGACTCTGTGTGTGAAATTTTGTATAATAGCGACACATGCTATAATGTATAAGAATGTTACAGCTCCACTTTGAATTTGACTTTAACAAAATCGCAGAAGCCTGCTTGTTTTTAGTCATTTTAGGTTATTGGGAGTTACTAAATAACTATATTTATACATTATTTACACTAATATATTTTTACATTATTTTGAACGAGAATCACGTGAACTAAGAAGTATGAAACTTGGAACAGTTAAGCTGATATTGTTATTATATATGCGTAAGAAATAAATTAAATGAATAAAAACACACACACACATGCACATTTATTTTTGTATGGTTAAAGTCTGTTGTCTAATTTTTAAAGTTAAAGTTAGAAGAAGCTTGCCGCAATAGCGTCAGTGCTTGTCACTGTCGTGTTCTGGTTTGGAAGGTAAGGTAGCCGGTAAACTTATGCATGTGGCATTACACCTCGCCACAAGATAGCAACGCACCATTAACACCTTTGGTGTCTATAAGCGATGGTTGACTCTTTCCATCAAGAGACCAATCTGCTTGTTTGCTAACTTATGAAATAAAAAAAAATTAATGTAGTCTATGATCAAGTGTCTTAATTTATTTATCCTATGAAATGATTTAACAAAAAGCGCGATTGCTAGATTATTCAATGATACGAAAATCACCGCTACATAATCAAATAAAAATATCTTTACGATTCCGTACCTTGTAACCTCTGTTCAAAAAAAATTAACACCATCTTGTACAACTGTCATAACCATATTAACAAACCTTCTCATTTAAATCGTTATTGGTCGCTTGTTAGCACGACTGAACCTACGAGCAAACACCGCGACGTGACTGAATTTGACAGAATTAGAGTGATGTCATGACCAGAAGCTTAGCTGCACCTAAACGAATGTGAAATAACACAAAATGAATGGTTATGGCGCCGACATAATTGCTGATAAAATATCAGATATAAATTGTTTACGAGAATGTATTTACATGTTTATTTAAATTCTAAACTTTTTAGATTTTTCTATCATAGAATAGCAAACAAAGAGATGTATCTCCTGGTTGATGGAGATAACCATCGGCTATATATACACCAAATATGTTAATGGTGCGATGCTATACGTGTTGCAGGATTTAATGTCATTTGCATTGTGTCACCGGCCACCATACTCTCTTAAGCCCCGTTTACATTTTGATTAGTGCGAATGTTAGTTTTAAGCAAAAAACACGTGTAGATAGCCATTGATTAGTGCGAGTTATTAGTAATCAGCGTCTATTCACTTTAATACGCTGATTACTAATCGCTCGCACTAATCAACGGCTGTCTACACTTCTTTTGCTTAATACTAAGCACCTGCATTAAACACTCGCACTCGCACTAATCAAAATGTAACGGGGCCTTAATCGGAACACGTACAAATATTAAAACTATTGTAGGAGAAAGTGGTGATACCAAACCCAGGCAAGACGTTGCGGGACTCTGCCATCTAGTCAACATAATGACAGTAACATTTTTGGGCAATCATTTACCTATACAAAGTGTCGGGTATAGTGGTAGATGGCCTATTCTTCAAAAGGGGTTCTTGCCAACACTGGAACAACACTCAGAGTGATACGTTCATCTAAATTTAAAAAATGTACTCAAGTTTCCTAGCGGCAATGACTTTATGAACTAAACACTCGGGAACATTGTGATTAATTGATATGTTGGCTTGCGAGAAGGATTGTGATACCCATCGCTGTATTTTCCAACTTTATGTTAATTACTTGAATATAAGGACCGAAAGCTGTAAAGGATATTCAAGGAACGTGATGTTAATATTCCACAAGGAGATATATACTGCTACGAGATTTATGGATGAAAAAATTTTTGTTTTTTCGTCCGAAATATGAACCCGAGCATAATGTCATGCTGTAGCGGAACAGATTGATATTTAAAAAACTTCAGAATAGTCTGTCAATACGTGTTTATAATCCAAAAGTAAAATTTAACATTGTGCCATTCGGTACAGAGACGAAATAATATATAATTTTAAAGTATTTTCACACTTGTTTCCCCGAAGAGGTAGGCAGAAGTACAACAACAAGTGCACCCACGATTAGCCGAAGATACTTAGTCCCATAATATTATAGGTGACAAGCCTATCGCCAACCGCGCACTTATCCGATTGCGGGCAACGTTGTCAGAAAACTCAAAAACACGATTTTGAATTGCCCGACCCGGGAATCAAACCCGAGACCTCATGTGGTCAACACTGACACCTTATATATAATCGGTCCAGCCGTTTTCGAGTTTTAGCGAGACTAATGAACAGCAATTGATTGAACGTGTGTGTATGTGTGTATTAATGACTTGTAAATAAACGCGTTCTTCGGACCTTGGCTTGTACCAATTTACTATAATTTACAAACCCAACAATAAAATTGAAAGACATATTATTGGCACATTCCTCGTTTAATATGAAATCACGTTCAGGTAATTGTGTTTGCGATTGCAACACATAGATACCATGATATGACTAGAAATCATCTTGGGTGCTACGTAATAATATTTAATGACATATAATATTTAAATAGACCGTGGTCCGAGGAACATTTTTTTGATTAACAATAAACTGATTTTTGTGAACAGCTTCATTTCTACCAGATGCCCATCTTTTTAATCTTTAAAAAATCTGGAATCAGATAACTAATATAGTTAAATAATCAGAAAATTGTAGCCGTAAAAACTACAACTTTGGATTGTCAGAATAAGAAAAGATTCCACTTTACTTGTGGCAATTTACAAAGCCCCTAAATTATAATAATAATTACCAAGCTATTGTTAAAAGATTTGGTAGTTATTAATCAATTTAAAATCTCATAATTCTGATGTCTTCAGAATGAAAGACTCGTTTGAAGAACTACCGAATGTGTAAGACAAAAGTTTTTTCGTGATTTTTATAAAATAATCAAATGGGTAAAGTAAAAAGCTAATTGTTATTAATCAATAATATTTTTCCTTTACCATATTGACATGTTTCAAGCCTCCTGACTTTATTAGTTAGTTAGATTCGAGATTTTTTCGAATAGAGAAAATTTGGGCGTCTCGTTAAAATAATCCTATTTACAAAAATTCAGCTTGTTATTAATCAAAAATAAAAATGTTCCTGGGACCACGGTCTAAAATTCCTTCATATTTAGCACTAATGACGACAACCTTTTACGCCGTGTTGGTCCCGGCCTCCTTTGCAGAATGGGCCAACTGCCGTTCTGCCAGGCAAGTCGTAAAAGGCGACCGATTGGCTGTCGAGTCACTGCCATCTTGGCTACTAGGTGGTAGAGTGGCTGGCTTAATTAAAATTAATTTAATAATTTTAATTAAATTAAATTGATTGATTACCAATTTTTTACAGATTTCTAGCGAGAGGACACTGGCGGTCCGTCAACATGTCTATCTATAATCTACTAGCGGTCGCCCTCTGGTCGAAATTCGACTATAGACTAAATAATAAAATCTAAGTTTGATAACAGACATAAACAAAATGGTATACGTGAGTATATATTATATGTGTCAAATTAATAGTATAGTCTAGTCAAGAAGTTGAGTTCCTGCGATTATATAATAGTTACAAGTGTCTTAAAAATATAGTTGATGGCTTAAACGATCCGCGGGGTTATCACGTAACTCGCAAAGCCAAATTACGATAAAACAATTACGGTAAATTGTTTAGTTATTTCAAGGCACATAACAGCCTTACATATTAGTGGCGGTCGCTGCCGCTTGGCTAGTTTTGGTGCTGTGATATTGCAAAAAGTTCATCCCGTGACCAGTAAGAAATTAACGACGTTTTCGATGAGTTTAAAAGTCATCGCTGATCGCTGGCGCATTGCAAACGTTAGGTAATATGCCTGCCGGAATAACATCTAGAAAAAGATGTATTTCGAATTTAAAAAAAAAATTGCAATTGTCATTAACAAAAAACTGGCAAATAAAATAGCCATTTGTTTCCCAAAATCTCAAAAAGTTTAAGTGATAGCTCAATGTTATAAAAGTTTCTAAAAGAGCCGGAAATTTAAGTATTTCAGTTCTCGACTCCTGGAATTGTAGCTCCAATATTTATAAATTTAAAGTAATATTGAAAATCGGCTTTCGCGCTGCAGTTTCGGCATGCACGCGCCGCCTTCACTGTAGTGAGCGTAGGTTTTAAATATTTTTTCATGCCATTAAATATTGATTCCAAAATTTGAAAAAAATCTGACATCATCTAGATATATCAAAGAATATGATTCCATGATATTACAAGTTTTATCACCATTTTCCGAAAAGTTATTGAATTGTTAATTAAGAGATTTTCCACTGGTTTGTGTTGTCATAAATGGCAGTATAAAACTTTAAATAATTAATCTGTGAGTTTTTTTGTTTCTTCCCTTTTTATAAACACACTTAACAAGATGACGTTTTAAAAATTTATAAAATATTTTTATCTCATTAGTTATTAATATAAGAATCGACAGATGTCGAGCATGATGCAGACTTTTCCGGCAAACATCAAATAGTTAATAATTAAATAAAATTATGTACTCCTCCATTCACGTAATTATCGTAAAAAGGTTTTTGCTTCATATCTTAATAAGTGAAATTGATATTTCACCCCTTATTAATTTACATGACTGTACCTCAGTTATTGGTATTAAGTAATAAATGTTTAACTCAGATTATGTCGTACGCTTTCTACAAATGCACGTATAATTTCGAATATTTCGTGAATGGGCTTTCATTGTTACACAATACCTGCAACACTTATAACATCTCCAATCTCGGTTAAGCCAATGGTCTATTATTTGCTTGTAACAGTTCAAGGTGTCAAATATGCATTATGTAATTTACTTTGCAAAAAAACTAATGCAATGCTACTACTACTACGTTTGTTTTGAGAAACACTTGACATCAAATCATTATAAACATTCAGAAATATAATTAGGTATATTTCTATTTTTTTTTTATATATAAAATTTGATATCCTTATTGCTAGTGTCCATTGAAGAATCCAAAATGAATCGAACGCGGTTAACAGTCAGGTTGTCTATTCTACGAGTAATATTATAAACGTGAAAGACTGTATTATAAATATTATGAAATTACATTCGAATTTTATGAAATTTAACATGAAGATAGTTGAAGAAATAAGTTGTGATCCTTATTTCCACCAGAATTGTATCCCAGATCTCATAACCTAAATAGAAAAAGCTAACCACTAGATTTTACAGTCGATTTAACGACTATCGCTCGCGAGAAATCCGATAACGAAATCTGGAATATTATTTCAACGTGTTGATCTGAGCCCCTTTGTAGAATAGACCATTTCCATTCTGGCAGGCAGCTCGTAAAAGGCGAACAATTGGATACACGTCCTATTATCGTGATCAATCGCAACGTCTCGCTCATATCTTGCAGTGCTTCCAAATGGTAAATCCAACTCAGCTCTAAAACTATTTTTTTATATCATAAGATAGCAAAAAAGCAGACGGGTCTCATGATGGAAAGAGTCCACAATCGCCTATAGACACCAAAGATGTAAATGGTGCGTTGCTATCTTATGGCGAGGTCTAATGCCACATGCATAAGTTTACCGCCTGCCTTCCCCTCCAAATCGGAACACGACAGCGACAAGCACTGACGCTATTGCGGTAGGAATAGGTAAGGCGGTGGTACCAGATCCGGGCGAGACAATGCAGAATTCTATCACCTAGTAGCCACGATGGTTGTGACTCGCATAGCCAATCAGTCGCTTCTTACGACCTGGCTAGCAAAACGGCAGTTGGCCAATTCTTCAAAGGAGCCCGGGACCAACACGGGGAAAATCTAAACTATTTAAAAAACTATTTCACAAAAACAGCACTTACAAAAACTGTTACATTTAGCGCTACATTGACTACGTTTTTTTTCTTGAATTTTAATACAAAAACAAATCAAAATCAACACTTCTATTAAAAAAATGAGAAAGATGCACTTAAAACGTTGATATTTAATCATCTAAACTGAACTAGGAGCAGCTTCATTTGTGTTTCTTGATGATGAATGATAGAAAATAAAGCCGTGAACGTAAATTTAAACAATAAGGGTTTCCCAGACCATGAACTAGCAGTGATAAAATACATTCAATACAGGCTTATAGAATGGCCATGACATAAATGAAAAAAGCGCTAAATTATCCGCTAGGCGTTAAAATTTTGACTAGCGCGCTAAACTCCCCAAAAAATCGATTTAGCGTCTAAAGCGTTAAAATAGCAGCACTGATATTTTGCCGCAATAGCATCAATGCTGTTGTCGTATTCCAGTATGGAAGATAAGGTAGCCGGTAAATTTTAGTTAAAAATCCGGTGCATTATTAACGGTTGAAAGAAAATGTACCTATGGCTCAATCAACTTCAATCACACTCAGTAGTAAATTCATACACTAAATTAATATAAAAAGTATAAGATTATAAAGAGAAACCTTATTTTTTTAAATTATTAATGTTATATAACTTTATCCTTTAACATTACTTTTTAAAGTATGTATAACTTTAAGCCTTTGAAGAGAGTTAATTACTCCAAAAAGTTTCGTTGAAAAAAAATATTTGACGGCCGTCAGTTGATTATTTTGTATCTGTAAACACGAAACAGGTTGATTGACTTCATGAATTGACTTAATTTTATTATCAATATTATCTAATCCACTCAGAATAGATCACTAATGAAAATCACTTCATTCGGATCTGTTTTTTATAATAAACTAGCTGTTGCCCGCAACTTCGTCCGCGCGGACTTCGTTTACTCCGCACTGCTCCTCCCCCGTAGGTGATAGCGTGATAATATTTAGCCTATATGTTGACCCGACCTGTTAGTAATAGTGATGCAAAATTTGAAGTAAATCCATGCAGTACTTTTTGAGTTTACCCCGGACATACATTGACTTTCCTACGATTTTATTATATGTATATATAGATAATTTAAAGAAAAAAAACTTTGCGGCGTAAACTTTTGGATTTTCCAAACTTTTTTATGCATATGACATCACGATCCCTTCGCCACACGAATAGTAACGCACCATTACCTTCTGTGGTGTCTATAGGCGATGGTTTTCTCTTTCCATCAGGAGAACCGTCTGTTCGTTTTCTATTCAATGAAATAAAAATGAGCCCCTCAATAAAAATTGTTAAAAGAACCAGGAAGTATCATTAAAGATTGTACATTGCATTACCATACTTTACACTTTTTGTTTTGTAATTATGTTATAAGGTCACGTCATAAAAACATAATTCGCCTTATTTGATGCGGTTATAGTTAATGGGTCATTCACCCAATAGCGCGTAAGCGGAGGTCGCTTAATTTGACCATGAATACAAAAACCTAATGGCAAACACCACCAAATCGAATTGTTAGAATATTTTTATGCAAAACGAATCACTTTGAGATTTATAAATCATGCAGAGGAAGGAATTTAATGAATGAAAAAAAGTTACAAAAAAGTTGTAACTTTTGGCATTAAAATATAGGTAGAATATTTGTAGAGATTTTTGTATTAAATAGATAATACGCATTTAATTAGTAAAAATTTTAATATTTTAGCTATTCTCTTTGTGTTTTTAACCGACTGTAAAAAGGAGGTCATCAGTGTGTTATATCATAAGATAGCAAACAAGAGGATGACTCTCCTAGTGGAAAAAGATAACCACAGCCTATAGACATCTAATGTCTTAATGGTGCGTTGCTAGCGTCTGGCGGGATGGTAACGTTCGCGTAAGTTTACCGGCTACCTAACCCTCCAAAGCAAAACACGACAAAAACAAGCACTGACACTATTGCGACAGGAATAGGTAAAGTGTTAGTACCAAAACCCGGACGAGATGTTGAAGAACTCTACCACTTAGTAGTCAGGATGGTAACGAATCGTAGTCAATCGTTTTCCTTTTACGAGCAGGTTGGTAGAGTGGCAGTTGGTCTATTGTTCAAATGGGTCTCTGATCAACACGGGAAAATACATATAAACGCCTCATGATTACAGCAAATTTCGTACAAAAATTTCTTGTTAAAACTTTGTCCCAGGTTGGTTTAAGCTTTTTTGATGAATAGACCAACTGCTGTTATGCCAGGCAGGTCGTAAGAGGCGATCAACTGGCTATACGTGTCACTACCATAGTGACGACACGGCGATAAAATTCCGCAACATCTTGTCCGGGTATTTGGTACTAACGCCTTTAATATTCCTGTCGCAATACGTCAATGCTTGTCATTCATCGAAGAAATCTAGTTATGCCACGAACTTTTATGTGTACCTTTGTGATACTACCACCGACCACACAACCCATAGACCCCTAATAACAAGCGAATGGTTCTGTCAACACATCTGACTTATAGTTCCGATGTAAATGTCCATGCACCAATACCCAATCAGTGTCGACCAATCAGATTCTCTGTACATCACTGTGGCCTTGACTAAGCCAATCACGATGTTGCAGCTCAGCTCAGCTAGTTGCCAGAATGTATTCAATACGGAAAATCGAACATTAGGCGTCTATGGGCTGTGTGGTCGATGGATACTACTGAAAAGGAACTAAAGCATGCGACTCAACGAGAGCCAAAGTTGTAGTACTACTACTTCGACTCTCGTTGAATGTGGTAGTGTTCGTGCCTCCTGAAAATGCTTCGGGTGCGAAGTGAAACGTACATTGAGTGCGTATATTGTGTGCTTTTGAGCTTGCTACGGTCATGGTGTAAAGTTTGGTGGATGAGGATGGATAACTGTGCCGCTGGGGTCTTTATTATTTTTCGGTCCTATAGTGAGTTTGTTTCATTTCTTATATCGTTTTTTATGTTTTTCCTTTCAGTGGTATCGCAAGGGTGCACGTTAAATTTCGCGGATATATGGAAAATAACTAGTTTTCTTCGATTGCATAATGGATTACGCCAGAGTAGCGCCTGAATCTATAAAATGCTTGTCATTGTCTTTTCCGGTTTGGAGGGTAAGGTAGATGGTAGACTTATGCATGTAGCATTGCATCCCGCCACACGGATAGCAACGCACCGTTAACATATTAGGTATCTATAGGCGATGATTTTTCTTTCCAGCATATTTCTTTTCATCTTCTTGTTTGCCATTTAATTATATTATTAAATAAAATTAAATATTAAATTATTTTATAAAAAAACTAAGCCAACGCGAGTTTTTTCGGGACGATCTATGAACCGAGTTAACTGATTTTTTTTTGGAATAACCTCCTTACGAATGACTCACTTAACCCTGCGGATCTTTTCTGTTACACCAGCTGTTTAGCCCTCTCTAAACCCTACGCCATTAGACAGCCTTAGCGCCCTCGCTAAGGGCTGTCTCGGCTAAAACTTTTCTTACATTATTAGAAAGCAAATATGCAGATAATGACAAGATAATGACAAGCATTAACGCTATTGCATTTGAACTAAATATGGAAGGCAGAGTTGTGGCATGGCCTCCCGCGTTAAGAGGGGGGCGATAGAGAAGACTTCATCATTGAGACCTTCGATGACGACATCGTGTCATATGTGGGTGGACTGACAGTGGCATAGTTTCAGATTAAATTTTTTGGTGATAATTGGACCCATCCTATATCCACGTATCGCGACAACCCGATACCTCGACAATCTTTTTACCAATTTAGCTAGAAATCGACATTTCGATCAACGGTACTAAAGTTATCGTCGAACAAAGTTTATACATCCTGATACATGTATGTAAACACCAGATTGTTTCAATTGTTCCGGAGAACTTCGCCTCGCTTCTCTCGCTTATTTAATGAAAGTGAAACTAAGTTGAAACTGGATTGTAGTGTGTATGTTGATAAATATATTGCGGAATACAAAATTAAAGATGAAGTTAGTATATTAAGAATAACCGACTTCCACTTTTGTATATATCTTATGATTCTCATCCCATCTAGACCGGAATCCCAGGAACAAACATTTTTTGATCAATAACAAGCAGATTTTTTGTGAACAGCTTCTTTTTGACGATACAACCATCTTTTCTATCTTTGAAAAATCTTGAATCGGGTAACTAATAAAGATAGATAAAAAAGAAAACTTTAGAGTGTTGGACTAAGAAAAGTTTCTACTTTACGTGTAGGACAATATTACCCTTGAATAACAAACATAATTAACAAGCTGTTGTGAGAAAATTAGATTGTTATTAAATTGATTAATATTGATTTAAACATCTCATAATTCCGAAACTTTAGAGTGGAGGACTCGCCAGAAAAACCATCGAATGTGTAAGACAAACGTTTCGTCGTGTTTTTCATAATATAATCAAGAGACTAAAGTCGAAAAATAATTATTGTTATTAATAAATATTTTTCCTTCACCGAATCAAAATTTTGAAAGTCCCATAACTTTATTATTTACCCAATTTCAGATTTTTCAAAGATAGAAAAGAAGGTTGTCTCGTCAAAACGAAGCTGTTC
The DNA here is from genome assembly GCA_036924255.1 of Apodemia mormo. Classification (NCBI taxonomy): domain Eukaryota; kingdom Metazoa; phylum Arthropoda; class Insecta; order Lepidoptera; family Riodinidae; genus Apodemia; species Apodemia mormo. The sequence goes on along the minus strand of JAUPFN010000008.1, from coordinate 32,137,098 downwards.
ACAAAAATTCAGCTTGTTATTAATCAAAAAAAAGTTTGTACCTGGGATCCCGGTCTAATCAGATGTTTCCCAAATTTACCTAACAAAGAATAAATGGGTGGGGCAAAAGATCCCAAATAGGTCCAGGCGGCTTTGAGTACTTGGGGAACATATATAAAATGATTCCGCAGAATTTAGAACATCCGCTAAAAAAATAAGTATGTTAAAGGCAAACATCGTATGTACTTCAGGTATTAAGGCTGCCCACGGGCGTTGGACGTTGATGCTTACTTTCTACCTGTTAAAACCCATAAGCTTCTTTTTTTACAAAAATGCGAGTATATTATTATATAACATTATATATTGACCACATTGACATGAATATGACATTGAAAACATGTTCAAAAACCCTCTAAATATTTTGACATATCGATTGACTCCTTTATTAAATTCACTTTCATAGACTCTGAATATATAAAAAAACACATGAAAACTGTTTCGAACTTAACCTTCAGCGTTATTTACTCAGTAAATACTGCTAACTATTAACTTTATCTCACGGCAACTATGATGTAATTATCATAAGAATCAATCTTCTTTGTTATAAAAACGTAGAACATTAATCACTACCTATTGTTTGATAAATGAATATTTAATTCTTATGACCCGTTTTAAACATCTCTTGTAAACTTAATCTACTTAATTAATTATAAACTTGAACGTTTCTTAACTAGGAAGTTAACTTAAGTTATGTAATACATAACGGGGCTTAATGTAAAAATATCCAATGTGTTAATTCTAAACGACCGTAAAACAAGAGTTTCTGATGGTCTCGATTTATTTATAGCAATTACCCAGTCTAGTGGCTGTTAAAATGTTTGGCGTAGTAGTGTCAGGATTATGTTGTAATTTTCGTTTTGTATTTGATTTAAATTGATTGTTGGATTGTAAGCTTCACTCATTATTGCATGTAAACAAGGAATTGAAGGTCTTATTAACTACTATTACTATGTGTACCACGCAACCTGCAGTGATATGAAAGATTTTTCTAAATCCCACGAAAGCAATGTTCTTTTAAATATTTCATTGATTCAAGATCGAAATTTAACTAATGAATAAGTCTAGACTATTTGCATACAAATTCCATTAAATTATGGTTAGTTGTTTTTGACTTTTGCGTGATGTGTGACTAAAATTTAAACGTCCAAATATTTAAACACACAAACTTTTACATTTATTATATTAGAATGATTTTTAGTAATTACCTTATTAAGACAACGCTATATTACCAAAGTAGGCCAACACCTATTAAACTATTAACAGCGAATCGTAAAGTGTTCTTTTTTTTAAATATGAATACAAGAGACTTTGATTTTACAATACATTTTTAACACGTTTTAAAATTCTACCATTACAATCTTGCGTTGTAGGCAGAGTTAATCAAACGTCTATAGACTTTTCTATTTACCACGGTTCATTCGTTTGTCGGTTTGTGAAATGAGTGATAATCCCCTTCTCCACATTTGACCGACGTGATAGCCATTATAGTCTATATTTAGGGATAACCGTTAGAGACAGCTTTACGTGCTTATTCGAGGCATGGGAGTGATAACATACAACCGGCGAGATACAGAGCTGCTACTAAGATTTTTTGGCTTTGGTGAAAAACCTCAGTAACATTTTTGCGCGGCTTGGGGATCAAACCCAGAATTCGGATCTCGCCAACTAACAAACTGGTGAATCATGGTATACCGAAAAGCTTATAAAAGTTCGGTTCATCCTGCAATAGAACTGGCGTTATGATCATTTCTTTGACCAGCCAAATTAATATTTCTTAGCGAACATAATTTTCAACGCAATAAAACTGCAGCAACCGACATCCCATTTCATTTATCTCCGGAATCCTGCATCAGATCTTCACAATTTAATTTTTTAATGTGGGACCACACGGGAAGTATACACACTAGAGCAGTGGTATGTTATTCGAATACACTATTTTATGATAGCACGTTACCGACTATAAACATTTTTTTTTTCTACGCTTTACGTTGAGTATACATAATCAGAATCAGAAATCAGAAGTACTTTATTCAATAAAACTTTTTACAAGTTATTTTGACACCTCAACATTTTTTAAACTACTACCGGATCGGAAACGCGGCCACACACTGAGAAGATCCGGCGGAAGAAACTCAGCGGGCTTGTCTTTGAGCTACGCTATGCATTATATTAACCACCACAACTCTAATACACACTCCCAAACAAAAAAGAATTTCTAAAATCATCCCATAAATGAACGAGTTCTGAGATAACAAATATTAAAAAACATGTAGCCGAATTGTTCTTCTCCTTTTGGGAAATCGGTTGAAAATAGTACCCGTCAACGAAAACCTTGTTTTTTATTACCCTTAACTGTAATTAAAATTCCTGTTTTATCTGATAATGATAATTTTAATAATCCAAATTAAAAAAACGGCCTTCACGCAAAGTGACCGCCAAATTATATAAAACTTGTTATTCGCAAACGGAAGTTACCGTGACTAATTACAGTAAACAAAAATATAAAATTGTTAAAATATTAGATATCTTCTCAATGGCGTAACGGTATACTAGTCGTATAATACGCTGTGTTTGAATCTTAACTCGGGTAATACGTTATAAATAACATTTTTCGTAGAATCGATCAAATGCCTTATTTATTTATTTAACATTTTATTGTACACAAAAACAGTCACAGTAAACATTAAAATGATATTAACTGAAATAAAAGATAAGCTTATCTCATATTGAGATTTCTTCCAGCTAATAAACAAATCTATGTTTATTTACTGTTTTTTGGTCATGTTGTACGTGCACAACACGAACAACAAATATGCCCTTAAAGCTTTTGACAAAAAAATAAGCCAAAGAGGAGAGAAAACAAACTTACACATTAAACGACACGAAAATAAAATAAAAAATAATACACAAATTATGAAATTAACCAACTAACTTGAGCTACTTTCGCGTTAGATTATAATCATTCAATCGTGTTCTGAAGATTGATGAATTAATTGATTGCCTTACTGCTAGGCATCTCGTGAAAGGCGAGGAAAGTATCACAAACATTGCAACTACAAACTAAGTGGTAGAATTCTGCAACGTCCATCCTGGTTTTGATAGAACTTCCTTGCCCATTCCTGCCGTAATAACGTCGGTACTTGCTGTCATGTTCAGGTTTGGAGGGAGGCGATTGAAACTTGGTGCATCAGAGTATCTTATGGTGACACGCTACTTAGTATGCAAGGAAACTGACTTACATAATTATAACCCCAAAGTAAGCAAATTATTTGCGATATGAGTGTCAATCAACGATACCAATACATAAAGAAATACATATATAGATACCGAAATATAATTATATCAGACAACACCCGAACCCATAAATATAAACATCTATCCTCATCATACAAATGTTCTTGTCAGGAATCGAACCTGAGCCCCATCGATTGCATAACCAGGTCACTAACTACTCGACCAACAGGGCGGTCAATACTAATTTGTAATAGTTTAAATTATATGTGGGCTTCGAAGTATATTAATGAGATGTCTAAGATAAACGATTTTCCATTTAAATTCCTTGTTAACTTGTTACAAACTTAATATAAAACTTAACTGGTTACCCTCGACTTACTAAATAATATTAAATGAATAATTAATTAAGTAATTGTAAAAGTCACTTACTACTTACAACGACATTTGCCTTCATATGACTTTTTATACAACTTGTTCCTAGTTATAACTATGTTAATAAGCTCAATGGATTCACATAAACGCATTATGCACGACGATGTTCTAACAATCCAAACTGATTTATAATTATAACCAATCAAATAATACTAGCTGACCCGGCAAACGTTTTTAACTTCTCTTTTTTTCTATATTTTCTCATCTTGCAAACCTTCCCTGCACTTCAACAATTAATTCAAACTCAAAATTAGCCAAATCAGTTCAGCCGTTCTTGAGTTTTAACGAGACTAACGAACAGCAATTGATTTTTGTATATATAGATACTAGCTGGCCCTGCAAACGTTGTTCTGCCTTTTTAGCTACTCTTATTTTTATGTATATTTTCTCACCTTTTAAACTTTCCCTGGACTTCAACAATTAATTTAAAATCAAAATTAGCCAAATCGGTTCAGCCGTTCTCGAGTTTTAGCGAGACTAACGAACAGCACTTGATTATTTATATATATATATATATATATATATATATATATATATATATATATATATATATATATATATATATATAAGATAGCGGGCAAGCAGATGGCTCTTCTTGTGAAAATAGACAATCATCGCCACTATTGGCGATGGTTGTCTATAGACCAAAGATGATTTTGTTGCTATCTGTGTAGCAGAATATTAATATCATATAGATAAGTTTCCGAACCGTAACGTGACTGTAGGAAGTATTAACATTATTACAGCAGGAAGATATAAGGTCATGGTACTAATTACGGGCATTGAGAGACGTTGCAGAAATCTACCCATAATAGTCACAATGGTAGCCTTATTCGAACTACCTGACATAGGGGCAGATAGTTTATTTTTCAAACGGGTCCTGTACAAACACTTGGTAAACTGCATCAGTCTTATTAAGTGCCTACAATTAAAAATATAATTTTTGTAAAATTATATTCCAAGTATCTGTAATAAGAAATTAGAAATCAGAAGTACTTTATTCAATAAAACATTTTAAAAGTTATTTTGAATGATGATAAACTATAATAACTAAGATAAGACAAGGTAGATTAGTAACAATGAATTTGAAATTAATAAAATTTAATAATAAACAAACAATATATTAATATATTCTACACTTTTTATCGTCAGCACTTGGTGAAACTTCATTTTAACACAAAATTAGTTAGCTTATAACACTTGTACTGTTTTTCAATTATCTTATTGTGAAACAGTACAAGTGTTATAAGCTAACAAATATTGTGTTAATATATTAATAAACAGATGCCTAAAAAATATTTGATTTTTCTAAAAATGTCAAGACTAAAATATCTGATGCGTTCGATTAGTATTTGGCTGGAAAGCTTAACCATTACCGGCAAATAACAACAATCTCTGTTTATAACGCAATAGACCGAACCAGGGTAATAAATTCAGTTTTAAGCAACTGTTTTCTAAAATGATTGTAATAACGTTGCAAACACTGTCTTAATGAAATTAATGGTATATTTCTTTTGTAATTTAGTTCCTTATAAGGTAATGTAACTTAGAAGAGTGATATACCATAAGTTACGCTTGTAAATGTATGTGCACTCACATGCGAAAACATTATAACGTTAAATGAGAACGATGAGCGTTTATACAAAGTTCACCTAGAAACCAGCCAAATAGGTTCTATTTGGTTAGTTTCTAGGTTAGGTCGTTAGTTACTTTACATTTCACAATAAATAATAAATTTCTTCTGAAACGTTAATTGAATTACAGACACTTTTTAAACGACTCCCGAATAAGGCGGAGGTTTATTCATTTATTTACTTTAACTTTATTGTACACCAACAATATGCATTTTCGTACAAAAGGCGAACTTAATGCCTTTTGGCACTATCTAACGACATTATCTAACAACTAAGATTACGCGCAATTAATATATATATATATATATATATATATATATGTTACTCTTGGAGTGATTTAATTTCATCCGTAAATAGTATGACTGTATTTCAGTGTACAAATGCAAGCTACACTGACAAACTATGAAACTGTCTTGAAAGGCGTATCCATTTAATCCGTGAAATAGACCTATATGAAACTTGCAATACATGAAATATAAATTAAGGCGAGGTATTTTGACTCACGACAATTCTATCGCACATAGGCGACGCGGTATGTTCTGAAACCGGTGAGAAACGTATTAATTTTCGGATAAATGAATATAGGACTTCAGCTGAAAACCAAAATTTAGTATTCTTATTTTTATTTAAAACCAAATATCACCATATAAAAATCACGTGGAGGATTAGAAATATTATTAACAAATTATTTGTTTTAGAGATTTTTTTAGCCTGTATTTGGAATTTTATATGATCAAGTAAAGTACATTCTATCGTATAATAAGTTAGCACATTAGATATTATATCTGAAGATATTATCTAATGAATCGTAGAAAATATGTTGTACTTTTCGTAAAATTATTATTTAACAATCAATGTAAAAAAAACGTGAGTTAGAAAACCAGTTTTTTCCCGTTTGTGCCGACGCCTCGCAAGTGAATCAAAAATCAGTCGCTGCAGAACTTTTTAAAATTATCTTGCAATATTTGCAAATTAAATACAAACCCACACTTGTAACACCCGCATATGTAGAACCGAATACTTCCGGTTTTCTCGCGTTCATCTTATACGTAACGTCATTCGTAATAAGAAAAACAGTTTATTAAATATTCAGTTTGAAGATGTGTTACCGTAATGATTGTTTTGCTTCTTCAACTAGTTTCGTTGACCCACAAAGACTTCTTATTACGTAGAGGAAAAATTTAGTTTTATGTGTTAGCGACCTTGACTACTACGACTGGGACCATGACGATAAAGCTCGAGTTTGATTCCTGATAGGGACTGGGATTTGTGTGATGAACATAAATGTTTGTGATTTTGACTACTACGACTGGGACCATGACGATGGAGCTCGTGTTTGATTCCCGATAGGGACTTGGATTTGTGTGATAAACATAAATGTTTGTGATTTTGAGTTTTTTTTAAATTGAAGTGTTTATAAAATATAAATATTTCAGTATTTATATATCATTCTGTGTATTATTATCGTTAAGTAACGCCCATATCACAAGCAAATAATTTTTTATTGGTGATTAAATCAATTTGTGGAATTTGTCCATTGGATATTTATATTTATATTATATTCATACACCTGGAGTTTTAAATTTTATTAAAAAAGGAAATCTTTATTATAGCAACAAAATTATTGATATGTTTTTAATTATTGATCACCTTACTGATTTAAAAAACTAAATTATCAAAAGATAGAAACCAAAAGTTCATAAGGTCTAGACATCATCTAGACCTTATGAACTTTTAAACTAATGCGTTCTACTATCATTTTAAAAATATATAATCGGGCTAAAAACGCGTACATATATAGAAATAGAAGTTACTTTTTTATATCATAAGATAGCAAACAAGCAAATGGGTCTCCTGATGGAAAGAATCAAGCGAGCATGTTAATGATACGTTGCTATCTTGTAGCGAGGTCTAATGCCACATGCATAAGTTTACCGGCTAACTTGCACTCCAAAACAAAACACGCCAATGACAAGTACTGACGCTATTTCGGGAGGAATAGGTAAGGCGGTGGTACCAGACCCGGGCGAGACAATGCAAAACTCTACCACCTAGTTAGTTGTAAAGTTCGACGTTTCGGGCAAGTTATTAGTCCAAACTAGGTTATGATTACTTGTACTTTAATTTCACTACATATATAGATAAATAATTTTAAATTAATCGACCGGTTTAACCGGTTTAACTGGTCTAACTGGTCGATTAATTTAAAATTATTTGTCTATATTTCTATTGAACTAATAACAATGGAATTTCACTAAATGCCGACGATTAGTGTGAAATTGGCCAAGTTACATTGACCGTGGTCACGAGCGGCTCAACACATCTGGACCTTATCACCAAAGAAGTAGGTAGAGTTATAACTAGTGCATTCACGATTAGCCAACGGTTTTAATTTTCACCAAGTGCCGACGATCGAAGTGTAAAATCGGCCAAGTTACATTGACCGCAGTCACGAGCGGACTCAATACATCTGGACCTTATCACCAAAGAAGTAGGTAGAGTTATAACTAGTGCATTCAGGATTAGACAACGGTTTTAAGTTAAGCACAAATTATCCGAACCTAAGACCTTATGTGGTCACAGCAAAGCTGTATGAAATCTTATCGCTAGCAAATTAAGGATTGCTACTTTTAAAACTCTTTCTCGCCGTGTTGGTTCAGACTCCCTTATAAGAATCTACCAGGTACTTCATAAAAGGTGGACAATTGGCTTTACTAACTACTAAGTGGTAGAGTTCCGCAACGTCTCGCCCGGGTATTTGGTACCACCGCTTTACCTAATCCCTCCGCAATAGCGTCGTGTTTCGGTTTGGAGTGTAAGCTTATTAAATAAGTAAATTTAAACAGCCATTTCAAAATAAATCTCGAAGGATTCCTTTTTAAGTTCAACCAATACTTACACGGTCATTAATAAAATAATTGCCATTGTTATAGAAATAAAAATTTATTAAGTTTTAAATGTCATCGTAAAAACAAGTTGTTTGTATAATTAACATGAACAAACATTTTTAACAATATAAGGAACTGCCTTTCAGAAATATTGAATGTCAAGAGTATTTCAATATTGTGCAGTTTTAAGTTGTATCTTAAGAGTACTGACAAATTATTTAATATTAAGAAAATAACATAAACGAACCAGACTTAAACAGAAAACTTTAAGAAAATATAAAATTGCCGTATTCTGAAAAGTGGGAGCAAAAAAAATTCGTAAGGACTACCTGTGGCATTCATTACTCGTTAGTTGACTGTGACAAGAAAGTAAATGGTTTTATATTTTGCCAATTTTTCAAATTACTACACTAGCTGTTGCCTGCGACTTCGTCCGCGCGGACTTCGTTTACTCCGCACTGCTGCTCCCCTGTAGGTGATAGCGCGCCTATATGTTGACCCGAACTGTTATATTAATATTCATGCAAAATTTGAAGTAAATCCATGCGGTACTTTTTGAGTTTACCCCGGACATACATACAGACAAACAGACAAAAATTCTAAAAACTATATTTTTGGCTTCGATATCGATTGTAGATCACGTCCCAAGTTTTTTTTTTAAATATTCAATGTACAGTTTTGACTTTCCTACGATTTTATTATATGTATAGACTAGCTATTGCCCACGACTTCGTCCGCGCGGACTTCGTTTACTCCGCACAGCACCTCCCCCGTACGTGATAGCGTGATAATATGTAGCAAAATTTGAAGTAAATCCATGCAGTACTTTTTGAGTTTAGCCCGGACATACATACAGACAAACAGACAAACAGATAAACAGACAAACAGACAAAAATTCTAAAAACTATATTTTTGGCTTCGATATCGATTGTAGATCACGCCCCAAGTATTATTTAAAAAAAATATTCAATGTACAGTTTTGACTTTCCTACGTTTTTATTATATGTATAGATAATATCTCTGAAATCTCTATCTATATATATATATATATATATATATATATATATATATATATATATATATATATATATATATATATATATATATATATATATATATATATATATATATATATATATATATATATAAATCAATTGCTGTTCATTCGCCTCGCTAAAACTCGAGAACGGCTGGACCGATTTGACTAATTGGTTTTAAAATATTCATGGAGGTTCCGGTTAGGGTTAAAGGTGAAAAATGTAGAAAAAAAACGGAAAAGTAGACACAAAGTTGGCAGAACAACGTTTGCCGGGTCAGCTAGTTAAGTACAAAAATCTAAGGACAGTTATCAAACCTTTAAATAGAAAACATTTATGAAAATAGGAAATTACTATATTCTGAAAAATAGGAGTTAAAAATTGGTGGTGGTGAAATAATAGTTGATGTGTATTTAGACCGATTAAAACATGCTTATCTAACAAAATGTTTTAATCCATGTTTTATCTGTATTAATAATTTCGTCAAGGGTTACAGTAGACTCAATCGAAACCTTACGTAAATTATAAAGCGTAAAAAAATAACAATTTTGAGTCGACAACATATATCCGCAAAGTTCGGATTGGCGGGTATTTTGTTAAAATAGTGATTAAAAATTCTAACCGTGCTGACAGACAAATCTGCCATATTTCTTTAAAGGTTACAAATATGTGGTGTAGATGGCGTGAGCCTTTATTAAATTAAAAAATAGCAACACTATAGTGTTGTCTTTATCATGCAGTATTAGGCATAGGTGGAGCTAGCACTCGTATTAATCAATTGAAACAAATATTTACGTTATTTATGTCTATGAGGTCTCCCCATCTCTTTTTATATATCTGTGTTAGAAAGAGAGGCTAAGATCTCAGAAGATGACAGCAGTATTTAAAATTTGGTTTCAAGTAGGTACAGTACCCGGCGATAAATATTGCACATCGACCTTTGGAAAGAGACAATCGGCTAATTTCGGCTTCGTAGAGCGTTATCTCTGTCGCACAAAATACAAACAGTCCGGTACCTATTAGGAGCTGTTAAAACAAGTATGATTTGCTTCTTTTGATATTTTTATTCTTTGTATAAAATACACTAATTTTTCTATAAGTGATGGCTTTAGGTTGGGGTAAAATAAAATAAAAAAACATTTTTACATTATGTTTACGTATTTAATTATTTTGGAACATTACAGCTTTAGTGTACATAATAAACACCATTATACCTATTGCTAAAATGAGACATTGCAATAAAAATAATAATAATTCTAATTCTCAATTACTTCCATTTCACTATCTGTGCTCTCAAAGAGGTCAATATCACTGTCACTATCAGCCGTATTTATTACTAATCTATCAGTGTAATTGTCTAAACTGTGTTGAATGCTTCTATATTCATTCTCACATTTGATTGCATGATCGCAAACCTTTTTCCACTCTTCAGCGCCGATCATGTTTACTTTTTCAGTCAATAATGTTTTTACTGTAGTTAAGTTCATACCCACATTTCTAGAGGCTACATAGCCTTTCAGTTGAGACCATATATTTTCAATTGGATTAAAATCCGGATGATATGGTGGCAATCGCAACACAGTGTGCCCATGTTCGGCAAGTATTTTGTCCACAGAAAACTCTGTATACCTCTCCTTGTGCTGACATATAATAGCGTAAATCTGGGTTTTTGTTAATTTTGGATCAACTGGAATTTCATGTCTGTTTAACCAGTTGATCATTTCCCGTCTAATGGTGTTTGAGTTGGGGGGTCTCTCAACATACTTGTTGTGATAGGGTGCGTTGTCGATAACTAGAACAGAATCACTGGGTATATTTGGGATTAATTGGTTAACCAGCCATTTCTCATAGTTATCGTTATTCATTTCATTGTGATAGTCACCTGTAGTGTCCGTGGATTTATACGTTAAAAAAGCACCGGGTACAAAGCCTTTTTCATTTCCCGCATGAACTATTATCAAACGTTGACCTTTTGAAATTGGCTTTTTTACTCCTTTTTTCTTATCGTCACTCCAAGATTTCCCTTTAGTGTGGGATGCATGTATATATGACTCATCCATGTAGACGATATTTTTTCAAGAATAATAATGAATAATTATTAATATTAAAAGACAAAGAATAAAAATATCAAAAGAAGCAAATCATACTTGTTTTAACAGCTCCTAATAGGTACCGGACTGTTTGTATTTTGTGCGACAGAGATAACGCTCTACGAAGCCGAAATTAGCCGATTGTCTCTTTCCAAAGGTCGATGTGCAATATTTATCGCCGGGTACTGTAATAGAAGTGTTGCCTCCAGATGTTATACAGTTTCATGGTCTTTTTTAAACTAACGTAATAGTTGAAAGAAGACGTCACTACAGTGTTGCTGCTTTTTAATGTCTACTATTTGAGTTAATATAATATAAGATTACATATAATGAGACTACCGAGCGTAGCCGGGTTTTCATCTAGTTTTATAATAATCGATAGGCTTATAGTAAATCTCTCTCACGTCTGTTTCCTAACAGGCTAGACAGACTGCAAATGTCGTATAACACCCAGATTTATTACAATAAATCAGTTTATCGTCTAGAGTAATAGGTTGTGATTCCATTACCTCATGACCTGATTTTAACCAGTCTTGCTTTTATCTTGAATTAACCGATGTTAAAATCTTAATTGGCTTTTCAAACCACATGGAATTAACACATCAGTGAACAAAAAACTATTTTTGTATAAAGAGATATCCAACAACACTTTTGCGTAATAAGGAACTGTAAACGGTACCTCATGACTTCAGTCCAACACTAACAAATAAACCTCTAAAGCAATAATGATTCCGTGTTATAGTAAATTATGATAATACACGAATACGCTTTGGAATTTGTATTCTTAAATGAAGACATTCCTCAAGCATGTGTCTATCGTGTCATAACGATATTAAGTTCAGTATTATCAAGGCTATGAATGTAATAGTGTCACTCGATGGTGTACCACGTAGTTCTCATAGGAAACCCGTCAATAGTGTGTATGTAACACACATCATAGCGTCATTAGCATGTTCAACCTCGTCCGTACCTTGACACGATGCAACACTTTACATAATTTTGTTCAACGATTTCTTGTGCTTGTTGTTTGTAGATTTACTTTGTTCTCTGAGGCACGTATTCATAAATAAACAAATGAAATTAATGTGATCGTGACAATTCCCTTGCAGTGGACAAAGCGAATTGAACGTCAATGAACGGGTAGATTCACCATATCTCACCAGTGTCTCGGCAGGTAAAAAGGGTGGTGAGCTCTATCGCCTTATTTTGTGAATTTTGGACAGTTTTTCTTTTTTACTTGCAATAAATGGGACAGCTGTAAAGTTTTTTCGGATGCAGGGGAATGTAAACCAGATTGATAGTGTTATAAATATAAGGGGTGCTATAGATATGACTACTATGTGTGTTTGTCTGACTATGGCACCAGAGCTCTTAAACGGGTGAATTCATGTATGCGGTTTGTTTTAATTGGAAGGTGGTTATCTAGCGGTGGTTCTTATACATATTTTATCAATATCTGTTCTGTCGTTTCAAAGTCATCAGCCGCTCTTTTCTGCTTGATGAACGGAATTAAACAACTAGTACAGACCTGATCGATACGAAATTTGGTATTCTATTACATCCATGTGCCATTGCACAAATACGTCATTACACAATCTTTGACCTGAGGCTGCAAAATTTATATTCGAAGATCAGTTCTCTTCATGCAAATGATGCATATGACGCAGAAAGGTGGCCTTATAATAAAAAATGTGATGATGGTTTTAAGTCTAGTAATAATTCTAAATTTTTAATTAAGAATTATTACTATTTCTTGCTCGCAGCTTCGACCTCGATATATAAAATTATCCTAGAGTAAGTATCTTTCTGGTTAAAAATATCTTAAATATTAATTCAGTTCGTTGTATGTTTCATTCAAATTCCACAAACCAATTTAGGAAGTAACATATACAAATGCACATATACATATCATAATTTTTTTTTTCATTTATAGCAATACTATGTTTAAACTTTAAAATTTTGCAAACAGGTCATTGCCGTTATCTAGTTCTTACAACACGGTAGATAACGTAGCTGATAGCTGTATCCTTCGGCGACATGAAACTATGTGTCATGAAAAACAAAATATCTTTTGACATAAACATGTATATATTTATATAGATAATTGATGAAGGTTAAACGTAAGCTACATTTTTAAAAATCTACCCGTAAGGAGCTGAAATAGGGGATGAAGCTTATACGAAATATAACGTTGAGTATATGTTACTTTGCTTGCGAGCAAAGCTGCGTGGGCCAACTAGTAATTTTCAAAAGTCTGTTTGCTTGTTAAGCTGTCACGGCTAAATTGCAGAACTTTTTTTGATAAAATTTGGTATGGAGAAGTCTGATAAAGGGTTTAATACAGATTACTAGCTGACCCGCAGACGTTGTTTTGCCATATAAATTGAATATTTTGGTGGAGTACTTGAGAGGAGAGGGGATTGAGATAAAAACTATCTCGTCTTTTAAATTGAACCAAATAGGAGATATCTACGAAATTTCATTGAAATTGGATCAGTAGTTTGGGAATTCATAGCGTGTCCGCTACAACTAACAACGTGATTGCTGAGCTGAACTGAGCCACTAAGGTGCTGATTTTTTTCAAAAATCAGCACCTTAGTGGCTGAAATAGGGTATGGAAGTTTGTACAAAAAATATATCGACGATAGGTTAATCACCTCAGACACGGTTTTAACGCTTTGAATGAAACTTTTTTTAAGATAAGGTTTTAAATTTTATGTTTCAAAGGTATTTTTTGAAACACGCAATGTTACACCAAACACGTATTTATAACTATCTGCTTTAATGCTGTCGATTTCAGGTAGAGTCTCGTTAGGCAGTAGGCGAGAATTATCTGTCAATTTTGTGAGATGGTGCCACATGACATATTCATTTTTCTTTCGCCAAATGTGTTTTCATGAATTAAAAAATCATTTGGAAAATGTATCCAAAAAAACTTGATTTAAAAAAATATAATCGCCTTTTATTTTTATAAATAAATAAAAATAAGTAAATAAACTTTAAAATCATAACAAGATTACAAATTATTGTTGCTTGACTAGCTGTTACTCGCAATTTTGTTCGCGTGAGTCAAAATCGTTAGTTCCTACTGCTCAGTCGGCTATGGTATCCACACTAGTAGTTTTTAAATCGGTCTAGTACATAGTTTTTGTATTTATTCGATACAAAATACCAGTGATCGTCTCTGTGGTCTAGTGGTCCGGTGTCGGTGTTGACCATAATATGAGGTCCAGAGTTCGATCCCAGGTCGGACAATTCAAAATGTGTTTTTTCAATTTTCCGATAAAAACAACATTGCCCGGGATTGCATAAATGCCCGGTTGGCGATAGGCTTGACACCTATCACATTATGGGACTAATAGCCAATTGCACTAACATTTTCTCAGCTTAGAACAATCCTATATAATGCTGTCACATTTTTTTTATGTAAGATAAGAAGTGACAGCATACTATTTAGGATTGTCCTAAGCTAAGACAATGTTAGTGCAATTGGCTATAAGTATCTTCGGATAATCGTGGGTGCACTTGTTGTACCTCTGCCTACTTCGTCGACTGATACGGGGTTGAAGATACTTCTTTTTTTAAATACCAATGTTTTGTCTTCATAATATTAGTATAGATACAACTCTATCTACTTACAGAGATATTGGAGTTTCCTTAAAATTGAACTGAGTACAATCACCCAAATCAGCAAAACGAAGGACGAAAGATAGAATGCAGGCGAAGCCGCGGGCGAGTCTTTGGTATCTATAATTCGACATTCCATTTCACATCCGTTCAAATAAATATGTGTACTTGAGTAATTGGCTATTTACGCAATAATGGTGTTATAGAAATGTGTTTGATTTACTTATGCGGTCGAATTAAGAAATTTGTTCTAAATAACTAGTTAGATACCTACTCGAGTCACGAACTCTACACCCCATTATGCTGTTTATGGATATCAAAATTCTACTGTCGCAAAGTCAACACCATCTTAAAAACATGTTTAATATTATATTGACATTAAACTAATAATAGCCGTGTTAAATTATAACGTATTTTTCGCCGTGTTGGTCCCGGCCTTCTTTGAAGAATAGGCCAACTGCCGTTCTGCCAGGCAGGTCGTAAAAGGCGACCGATTGGCTATCGAGTCACTACCATCATGGCTACTAGGTGGTAGAGTTCTGCATTGTCTCGCCCGGGTCTGGTACCACCGCCTTACCTATTCCTGCCGCAATAGCGTCAGTGCTTGTAGCTGTCGTGTTCCGGTTTGGAGGGTAAGGTAGCCGGTAAATGGCATGGCATTAGACCAAGTTGACTCTTTCCATCAGGAGGCCCATCTGCTTGTTTGCTATCTTATGATATAAAAAAAAAAATTATTAAACAAACTTATTAATAACTAGAGACTTGCCTCCGCGTCACACGGTTAGTGGAAATCCCTACTTTTTCCGTTTGTATGCTCATACATCCCTACATTTTTTTATGCTGCAGTGTCGCATCACCTTGGTGAGTCGACCATGTGGATTAGACTTAAATAAGACATCTATCGGTGTCAGACCGCTTGATTTAGGACGCTTGATATTATTTTCTCGCGAGATATTTTTCTTTCTGCGATAGCTACGGTATTAATTTAAATTTTGTGGTGTAAACGGCTATCATAATATTTAAGTTTAATTAGGTAACAAAAATACATATTTAGTTTTATAAGGATTAATAAGTTAGCATTTTAGGGTTTCGTACCCAAAGGGAACAAAGAAGGTCCCTAATACTAAGACTCCGCTGTCAGTCTGTCTCTCTGTATGTCCTTATGTCATCAGGCTGTATCTCATGAACCGTGATAATTAGACATTTAAAATTTTCACAGATGATGTACGAGTATATCTGTGGCCGCTATAATAAACAAAGAAACGTGATTTTGTTACGATTTTTTCTTTATTCGATTTAATAACGACAACTGGAAAAAAATTTAATATAAATAATTAAATTAAAATAATGATACAACAAACGTGATTTTTTGCCGTTTTTTATAGATGTAGGTATGAAACCCTATGAGCGCGAGTCCGACTCGCACTTGGCCGGTTTTTAAAAATTACAATGGGTAGTAACCGATCGCCATATATGTGCAGCCGTCTTTCGCGCAATTCAAACGCAATGAATTTGATGTAGATAATAAGTTTATAAACTGGATTTATTTGCAAATTCAGGATATTTGGAGAGTCCTCGCTGGGGACAGCAGGGCAAACCGCCTGAAATCGGGACAATCCCGCCCCAAGCGGGACCTATGGTCACTTTACGTATTATATATAGTAGGTAAAATATTATACAGATAACAGTCTAGCATCTACAAAACTTTATCTATACATATAATAAAATCGTAGGAAAGTCAATGTATGTCCGGGGTAAACTTAAAAAGTACTGCATGGATTTAATTCAAATTTTGCATGAATAATACTAACAGGTCGGGTCAACATATAAGCTACGTATTATCACGCGAACGAAAACGCGGGCAACATCTAGTAAATAAATAAATATCGCTGTATAAATTACACTAATTGATCTAATCCCAAAATAAGCAAATTATTTTCTTATGACATGGGTTAAGTCAACTAGAACATAGAAATAAATATATAATTTAAGAAACACCCACACCCAGAAACACTCATATATGCTCATCACATAAATGTTTGTTCCTGTCAGCAAGCGAAATCAAGTCCCATTCGATTTCGTAGACAGTGTTGCTCATCACTCCAGAACGGGGTGTACGGTCCACTTTGTAAAAATGTAGTCCAAAAAAAGTCGATTCTCTTTTTACCTCTTTTTTTTTATGTCATAAGATAGCAGACAAGCAGATGGGTCTCCTGATGGAAAGAGTCAACCATCGCCTATAGACACCAAAGATGTTAATGGTGCGTTGCTATCTTGTGGCGAGGTCTAATGCCACATGCATAAGTTTACCGGCTACTTTACCCTCCAAACCGGAACACGACAGCGACAAGCACTGACGCTATTGCGGCAGGAATAGGTTAGGCGGTGGTACCAGACCCGGGCGAGACAATGCAGAACTCTAACACCTAGTAGCCACGATGGTAGTGACTCAATAGCCAATCGGTCGCCTTTTACGACCTGCCTGGCAGAACGGCAGTTGGCCTATTCTACAAAGGAGGCCGGGACCAATACGGCGAATACCTCATTGGAAATATTTGCTACGCCTCACTCAAACATAAAGGTTGAGTTTGAATGGATAGTACTTAACGACATGCGTATTTAAGATACTTTTAAAAACGTATATTTTTTTCTATACAATGTCCGGTCCCCCAATAAACAGAATAATGACATAGTCTTAACTAGATCTCAATAACCGCTAGGCACACCACAATTCACAAATTTCCCTGATGGCGTAATAGATAGTATCACCATTTTCACACTCCGTTATTTTCAAATAACGGTTAAAGTTGCGAAATTCGTTGCATTTAGCAACTTAGATCATTATTGTTTGCTATTTGCAATAACTATCTACTTGCTTTCCAGATCACAAGGGTGTTAACACACCCCACCAAACTGCGGGTTGTTACAGACATTTATTATTTTTTTATACATGTTTAAATTCTAATAATACTTTGCTCTACCTGGAAAGAGATTCGAACAGGAGACATTATGATTTGATCAAGCTACCTAACCCTTTGAACCACTAGGTAGTCAGGTAAATGCAAATTACTATTAACGTAGTTTCGCTCAGGAAGCTAACTTCATAATTCATTTTCACCATTAAAAATGTACCCAGCCAATTTTACAGAATAAGAAACACTTCACATTTTATTAACGAACATTATTAATTTATACCTATATGTTTTTTTTAAAACAATTAAATATTTTTCTGTAATCAAAATTCATCATCTTGTAGTTGCGATTATTTAATTGAAAGTTTAATTATGTTCATAATATTCAGATGAATCTAAAATGTTTTTGCTTATTGGTGCTTAATTTAGCTAAGTTGCTTTAATATTTATAAATTGCAACGATCTAAAAAAACTTATTACATTATGTCATTTAATATTAAATCCATTAATAAAAGTAGTTCATGAAGATACATTTCTACATAATAGTGACATAATATTATCGAACGGAAAGTGATAGGAATGATGTTGCTATTTTTAATGTATACCGTGTAATAAATGTGAAGTTCAAGAGAATACGAGATGAGCTAATTTTTAATTATATTTCTAATTTATAAATATCTTAATTTAAATTTCAATTATAAAAATTTTAACGGCCTAGATACGAATCTTACTGACGATAGGCTATATTGGGAATATATATTTTATTCAATAAAATACAATATTGAGGCTTTTACTTACGATTGTAAAGTATTTGTTCATGTTGACGGATGTAAAGGGTATTTCACTGTCACAGAATCACTCGGTGTTTTGCTCACGCGCACTGCGTTGATCGTTCGGCTGCGTCCGACTGACTCGTAACAGCTGGATATCAGCCGGTCTGGAAATCAAACGGTGGTGGAACAATTACCGCACAGTATCGCACCATACATACAGCCTAAAACATCACGCGTTTTATCAAAAATACGCGAGTTGTAGAGGCCGTTTCGTAGCACTTAACCTTGATCGATTAAAATAATTTTAATTATGCTCTATTTTCTTTACGTACTGGCTTTGTTCAAGTAGCGGTGAATGATTGTGTCTGAAGCACTTCTGAAGTGAGGTCTAGTTATATAGGACAGCGTCGACGCACGACCTCCGGATTCAACTTTTTCATACGTTTTACCCTGTGTGCTTTTTATTGTCTCTTTATATATCTTGAGGATAGCTTGAGATTAAACAATAGTCGATAAATCATTAATATCAGTCATAACAGAACAGTGGTGAATTTATAAATAATAATGTTCTAACATAATTTAATTAAAAATAGGTTCCCACATTAATATTTACTAATCATCTTTAGTTAACACTGGCCCTCATTATTTTTTTACGTTGTTATAATAATTAATTTCCGAATTTCGCCAAAATAATTAACGCTGGCCCAAAAATTATTTAATAATATTTTATCTTTCATTTTCTTTTATAATTCACATTTTTTCTTAAGGAGCAAGTCTTCCTTATTACAACTTGACAGTGAAGTACAGAAAATTACTTAGAATCAAATCTTGCAACTATTTTTCAACATATTTCAATGGACTTGCGATCACAAAAAATTCTACCACAGATTCAACAATAAACTCTCTTCGTTAGACACTGACTTCAGCCGTAAAGAAAATAGGTAATTTAGTATACATGTGTGTATACAATCATGTATGTCACAAGAATTTAGTGAGTGAAATGTTTATTTTTAATAATTTAACATATTTCTAATGCATTTTATTTAAACATATTAAATAATAAGTTTCTATACGCCTCCGCAATCTAATCTTTAACTGTGCCAAATTTCAGAGTCCACCGTTCGCGCATTTGTCTTAAAAAGAGGTACCAATTTTTTTCATTCACGTATTAATACCTTTGAGTATGACGTATATTAATATCTGTGATTAATACATTGATATATTTTTCGATGCTAGAGCAAAAATTAAATAACCATCAGCTATTCTAAATGTGTGCCCGGAAGAAGAAATACTTAGAAGTTAGATTCAAATTCTAATGAGTGATTGTAGAGTAATATAGACAATATTTTTTTTTATAGCAGAGCACATAGTTTAAGCACAATCGGAGGGATGCCATCAGGCCCACTCGACTTGTGGATGTCCAAGGAAAGTAGTGCTTTACGCACAGATGACTGCCGAAACTGTGGTTCTGGCATAGAACTATCACACTGCGGGATGGTAGGCGGTGCGTTCCCTTGGTCATCCAGGGTCGAGTTAGCCGCAAAGAACGAACCCAGAAGATCGGCTTTCTCCTTTGCGGTATGGGCCAGAGAGTCATCGTCTCTGTGCAAGGATGGAAATGAAGGCAGAGGGAAATTCCCTAAGACAGCCTTGGCGAGAGACCAGAACGCACGAGTTCCCGAAGGAAGGCGAACTAATTTCTCACCAATTCTGCCAATGTGTTCCGATTTTGCCTTGGCGATAGCTCTTTTGAAGAATCTCGAGGAAGAGTTGTACTCCTTTCGTAATGCGCTAGTTTTTACATCACGAGATGCCGCCGCAGCAGCCCAAGCTCGGTAGCATTCCTGCTTTCGGTGTAAAGCCGCTTTACAGCGGTGACCAAACCAAGGCTGAGACCTGCCACCAATGGGCATGGCAGAAGACGAAATGAAAAGTTCCATGCCTTGCAGTACCACATCAGCGACAAAGTCAGCGACAGCATTCGGATCATCCAGCGAGAAGCACATCCGCCCCCATGGGTAGGATGCAAAGAAAGACCGCATCCCGTCCCAATCTGCTGACCTATAGTGCCAAACGCGACGACAGCCTGTAAAAGGAGGCCGTGATGGGCGCGTGACCGGTAGTTAGCTCCGAATCAGGCAGTGGTCCGACGCGCCAAGTGGAGCGTCTACCGATACCTGATAATGATCCGGGTGAGAGGTTAGCAGGAAGTCCAACAGTGAAGACGTATGGCCATCCACATCGGGCACTCGCGTAGGCGAGGTTACCAATTGCGTTAAACCATACGCCAAGGCAAATCGTGGCAAAGGCAAAAATCGTGAACAGACCTCCCCGCATGATTGGTGGTGCGAGAACATAACCATTCGGCGTGGTGGGCATTAAAATCGCCCAAGATCACGATCTCTGCGGAGGGGGTCTGCTCTAACACGGAGTCTGCAGCCATTTGTAAATGCTCGACGAGCCGGTCAACTTCAGTATTACCGCTATGGGACCTGTATAGGCACGCGTAGCTGCGTGGATGGTCGTCGCAAGCTACGCATAACCAGAGAATGGATAGGTCCTGACCTTCAAGCCTGCCGAGGCGCCGGTAACAGATATCTTCTCTGACGTATGCGCACACACCAGCCCGCGGTACAAAGGAATGTTCCAATTTGTACCCCGGGTAGGAGAGGTAGGAAGTATCAGCCGGAGAAGATATCTGTGTCTCGGTCAAGAAAAGCAAAGTTGGCTTCGCCGTCTCGAGATGGTAGTGGACGGCGTTCAGGTTGGAATGAAGCCCCCTGATGTTACAGAAATCTACAGTAAGCGTGGTAGGGGGTGCCATAGCCTTCTTGCTCAGTTTGCCACGGGCAGAGTTGTCTGTGAGCGCAATTTTGCTAACTACCAGTGGGCGATGGGGTCGTCACCTCCCTACGCCGGAAATATTTTGTTATTATTCGCGTATTTTGCCTATTTGGTCACTTTCTTTGGTTATCGATATTCGGTCAAATTTTGCAAAGTATTGATAAGATAAAGTCATAATAGTGCGAAAATTGTAAAAATTTAAAAAATGTGAAAAACATGTTATAAACATAAGAAAAAGTCACTCATATTATTTAAAAAAAAAACAACATATTTTACCACCAAGCATTACAAATACTCGCCTTTAATACATTAAAGGTAAGTGTTACTAATAACATATTCAAGGTAAGTGTTATCAATCTCAACAATTTTTTGTAACAAAATGCCCGATCCGGATATCGAATCCTGGACTTCATGGAATGTATTCCAAAGAGCATGTAATGTATTTATATTATATGAGTACATGATGTGTTCATACTACGGATTAAAATGAATTCACCCTTAGGTTAACAGTGTAGCTTGCATATATACCCAAAAATACAGGGTTCAAGTAGGGTGGGATTACCGTTTGTGGCCACTTTAGCATTAGTGGCCATTTAGACCCCTCGCCCACAGCGACTTTTTGTAGCGATGCCGTCGCGCGTTTACTAAATGCGCGACAGCATCGCTACTAACGCGTATTAGTGCATTTGCAACGCGTTACTGCATCGCGACTGTACGATGAAAACGCGCGACCGTGTTGGACAACATCGGGAAGAGAACGGAGGGAGGGTGGCGTGTGAGTGTAGAACTGTGACTGAATCGCGCGTTTGCATCGCGACAGGAGTACGACAGTATCGCGTTTAGCCAGCGACCGCTTCGCGACTACATCGATGCGGACGCGCGACAGCATCTCTACTTCATCGCTGCAAAAAGTCGCCGTGGGCGATGGCCCTTAATGTCAAAATTTTATAAAATATTTCTATGTGTATACAGCGTGTAAGGGATGGTCTACTGAAAGTCAAAACCATGGATTTGGACCATGATTCTGAGATAAAACCTATTGGAAATTTTTCATTTTTTTAACAATTTATAAGTTTGACTTTGTATAATTTGATTTATTCTAATTATCTACAGTGCCTATTCTAAAAACATAGGTAAATTGCAAGAAAATACTCAAAATAAGAAATGTATAAAGCGCCAGGTACCGCGTTACCGCCCGGCCACGCGAACCGGCGGCGGTGGCGGTGGCGCAGCGGACGAGACGAAAATTTGCGCGGCGCGGAGTTACAGGCCACGTTCACCCCCGCGACCAGTATAATCTTGATATTGTTTGGGGTGGAGTTGTTTTGTACTTCAACACTTACTATTTGGAAAAGAATGTGTAATACATGATTTAAATATGAATCGGGGTATAAGTATAGACGTTGAATTTCACAATAAGTACCTATAAGAAATAATTACTAAATCCAGACAATTTTTTTAAATGAGTGTCGAAACCTTTGATTTATAAATTATAGTGCAACCGCTTAATAGACCATTATCGATAGGGTTTAATTACCTCATTAAGAACAATACTATATCATTCATGATTTAAAAAAATGTCAAAAATATCAATACTATCGATAGTATTGCTTTTTCATATTGCAATAATCACAATTACTTATCCATAGTATCGCTACTATCAAAACTATCAAGATTACGGAACCCTTGATACCCACGGTTGTTTTTATTTATGTTAGGCCTCGTTGTTTTTTTTTTACTATTTAAATATGGACTATAAAATAAACCACAATAACCGGGAAGTCATTATGAACACAGATTTACATTTTTTAATAAGTTCAATTATAATAAGACAAATAGGAATAATATAGTAATAATGAGATCTATCATAATATTATCCTAATGATAATTCTAATCCTAATGATAATGATATTATCCTAATATCCTACAATATTTGTTTGATAAATATTGTGTTCGAGATATCTCTCGTTATTATAATAATAGGTAACACTATCATAATAGATATACTAGCAAACACCCACCCGCTTTACAAAGCTTAAATTCACTGATAAGAAAACACTAGGTGATAGAGTTTCGCAACGACTCGCCCGGGTATTTTGGTACCACCGCCATAGATATACCTACCGCAATAGTGTCAATGCTCGTCATTGTTGTGTTCCGGTTTGGAGAGTAAGGTATGCATGTGGCATTGTCATCCCGCCACACGGATGCAATGCACCATTAACATCTTTGGTGTCTATAAGCGATGGTTTCTCTTTACATTATGATTTAATAAGAAATGTGTAAAACAGTTGACCTTACAGGCCATTCCTGAAACTTCCAACTAAATTAAGGTATTTTAAGCTCAAAAGAGTAAAAAATATAAGCATAGATTTTTCAGTTCAAACATCTATTTTGTTAAAAATGGCTGTATATTAATTTTTGAAAAGCTGTAGATCTGAAAACGATGGCATTCAACTCAATTTTTGAGATCTAAAATATTGCTTTTTCTTAATAATCAATAGGTTGAAAAATTTCGATGCTATGTCAAAAAACATTTTATTTTTAATTTTCTTTATTATTAAGTCCCGAACAAATTGACCAATCTTGATTAAATTAACGATATTTGACGCAGTTTTTAAAGGAAAAAGCTGTTAAGATTTTTAAGTCAATCGGTGAATTAACTTGAAAGTTATTTAAAAAAAAATAAGTAAGTTTGCTAAAAACAACGTAATTTTAATATTTGAAAAGCTATAAGTTTTGAGAATTAGATTCGATTTTGATTTTTGAAATGGCATTTGACGTAGTTTTTTAGTACTAAAATATCGTAGTGCACCAAAAAATGATTGGTTGAAAAATTTCGAAGCTATGTCGAAATCACCCTTTTATCAAAACTTTTCAACGATTACTCCCAAACGGATAAATCGATTTTGATGCAATTTATGTATTAGACGTAGTTTTTTGAGGAATAGAGCTGATTAGTTTTTGTACTCAATCGGTACATAAATCTGGAAGTTATATTAAAATAAAAACATTATTGACAAAAAAACCCGACTGCATTTAATCTTGAAAAAACTTCATTGACTTAAATAAAAAAATAAAAACTTAAAAGAAACAAGCTCAGTAGGTTATAATCATGTAAAATAATAATGAATAACTACACCATTGAAATGTTCATATAAAACAATTCATGAATTTTAATTAATTACAGAACGATTAACAGTCGGGGCCCATTCAATTTTTGCTATCAAATATTCACAATGGGCCCCGACTGTTAATCTTTATATATATATATATATATATATATATATATATATATATATATATATATATATATATATATATATATATATATATATATATATATATATATATATATATATATATATATATATATATATATATATATATATATATATATATACTTTGTTTACTCCGCACAGCACGTCCCCCGTAGGTGATAGAGTGATAATACGTAGCCTATATGTTGACCCGACCTGTTAGTAATATTCATGCAAAATTTGAAGTAAATCCATGCAGTACTTTTTGGTTAGCTACCCTGCTATGCTGCTACTAGCTTTGGTTAGCTTAGCAGTCGAGTGGTTAGCTACCCTGACTACGACGAGGCTCGATCCCCGACGGGAAAGAGTTTGTGTGACGGGCATAAATGTTTGTATTTCCGGGTTTGGGTGTTTATTAAATATATTGTAGTATTTATATATGTATTTCTATGTATTAGTATCGTTGACTAACACCCATAACACAAGCAAATAATTTGCTTACTTTGGGGTTAGATCAGTAAGTGTAATTGTCCCGTGAATATTTATTTATTTATATAATAAGTCATTAATAATTTCTATAAAATATAATAATAATTTCTGTTTTGACCCATACTTATAAATTTGGAGAAGATCTGATTCAGAAATCCAAAGATATAAGAAGTTCGAAGTCGGTTTTTGCAGTTTTGATGCGTTTAATTTATTATCTACTAGCTGTTGCCAGCGACTTCGTCCGCGCTGACTTCGTTTACTCCGCACTGCTCCCTCCCCGTAGGTGATAGCGTGATAATATGTAGTCTATATGTTGATCCAACCTGTTAGTAATATTCATGCAAAATTTGAAGTAAATCCATGCAGTACTTTTTGAGTTTACCCCGGACATACATACAGACAAACAGACAAAAATTCTAAAAACTATATTTTTGGCTTCGATATCGATTGTAGATCAAGCTCCAAGTATTCTTTTAAAAAAATATTCAATGTACAGTTTTGACTTTCCTACGATTTTATTATATGTATAAGTATAGATATTATTAATATTATAAATGTGAAAGTTTGGATATTTGGATGGATGGATGGATGTTTGTTACTCAATCACGCAAAAACTAGTGAACGGATTTGAATGGTGATCTGGAATAGCACATAGGCTGCTTTTTATCCAGAAAAAATAGGTGTTCCCGCGGGATACGCTAAAAACTGCTATAATGCAACGAGCTGCACGCTGCAGCTAATTTATTTTTATTTAAAAAATATAACGTGCTATTGTATGAAACTGCCCGCTCGATCTTCAGCTTAAACCCTTAACAATTGAAGTTTACTATGTGGTAGAGTACTGCGACGTCGCGCCCGGGTTTGGTTAGACCGCTTTATCTATTCCTGCCGCAATAACATAAATGATTTTTTTATATCATAAGATAGCAAAAAAAGCAAGTCATTCTCCTAGTGGAAAGAGACAAATCATGACTATAGACACAAAATATGTTAATAGTCCGTTGACATCCATGTGGCGGAATGGTCAGGCCACAATTTCATCGGCTACCCCACCCTCACAACCAGGACACGAGAATGGAAAGAACTGAATGCCATTGCATACCCATTGCACATACCCATTCCGCATGCCATTGCATGCGGAATGGGTAAAGCGGCGGTACCAGATCCGGGCGAGACAATGTAGAACTTTACTACCTAGTAGTCACGATGACGGCGACTTGCATAGCCAATTGTTCGCCTCTTATTAGCTGCCTTGCAGAACTACATTATCTATTCTTCAAATCCCGGACCAACACGTGGATAAACATCTGGATGTTTTTCATCAAGAACTGAATAAAAATTTATAAAGCACCGACACATACCTTTATCAAGGCGGTGGTACCAACGTTGCAGAACTCTACCACCTAGCAGTCACAATGGTAATGATGCGTATAGCTAATCGTTCACTTTTCAAAACCTGCCTGACAAAATGGCATATGGTCCATTCTTCAAAAGGTGCCTGAATCAACTTGGGGTAAACTAAACTAACTTTTTTTATATGATATTTTCGTTGTAGCATTTAAAATTTTAAAACGAATAATTATTTCTTCTAATTAACGAACCCGAAATCGAACTCAAACCCGATCGTATCGTTATCGATCTAACTACTTATTAGACTCTAACACTTACGTAATTTATTTTTATGAGCTTTTTAATTATTAAATTAAAAGTTCATAAAAATAAATTAGGTTCAACAACCTTCACGACAATATTACAATTACAAAATAAAATATCACACACTATCACAAAAACTCGGATTTATTTTTATTTTTATACATATTAATATTTTAGTTTATTGATCCAATAATTTTTATCACTTTCACCATCCGCTATTAATGGTATAAGCTGTACTTAAAGCCCCGGTTACACTTTGATTAGTGCGAGTGAGAGTGTCTAATGCCGCTGCTTAGTATTAAGCAAAAAACACTAATTGTAGAGAGCCGTTGATTAGCACGAGTGGTTAGTAATCAGGATAGTAAAGTGAATAGAATAGTAGACGCTATTCTATTTCAAAAAAAAACAGCAACCAAATCAGATCATCCATTTGAGTACTACGATGCTACGGACGAATTACATAGGTACGAAAACATTAAACTTATAATATCCCTTTTTTCCTCAAGTTTGACCTATACTACCGAAAATTTCTACTAAAGTCCGACCACCTTCTTAGGGCTTTAAATAAAATAACGGCTACTAAAAAAACATTATTTTTCAATCATTTATTAAATCTTTTGGAAATTAAGAAATACAACACATTATTTAAAAATAAACTTCAAACGAAAGGCAGTCCTTTGTGTAATTTTAAAATTTTAATGAAGAGTCAATCTTCAAAATACTTAAATACTCAGTCCTCTTTAAATAATTTTAGTATTTTAAAATGTTAATAAATAATCAGTCTTCAAAAAGCTTAAAAACCCAGTACTTTGTATGGTTATAATTATTAAAAAATCTTAATGAAGCATCGGCCTTTAAAAAACATGGAAACACATTTTAAACAGACAGGTGGTACATTTTAAAACAATTTAGTGATATATTTTGATAATATTAGACCTAAAGTTTTTTTAAATTTTGTGATTACTAATTTTGGGTACTGAATACATTCTGAAGCGCAGGCATATACCTATAGACGCCACGCTGTATATTGTTAATATATAATATATAATTTAATGGATATTTTCCCTTTTTTGGCAGCTTATTACGTTTCAATTTATTTATGAAACTCTTTAAAACTTTTATGAAATACTAGTGTCCGCCCTGTGGTCGAAATTTAACCATACACTAAACAGTAAAATATGTTTTGCTGAACACCGACGAACTCTAATACATCACAATAGTTAACTAGCGTCTTAAAATGAGAAATATATTCTTATATATTTTATATATTATCAATGCTCAGTAATAGACACTGTATCTTTACAGTGTCTATTTCTGAGCATTGATAAACTAGGGTTTTCTTCTATAATATCCTGAACTTAAAAAAAATATCTTAGGGGTTGCCGAACCGATCGCGTAATTGTCTTAAAAAGGAGTACAAAGTTTTTCCTTCACGTATATTAAGACATTCATAATATATTTTATGTTGTTTATACCGTTCTTCCTATCACATTTATGATAATTGAACGCATAAGTGGAACGCCCGTGGATTAGGTGAACGGGTTTTATAATCGAACATTATTAATAAAATATTATTTAATCCAATAAAATATTAATTTATATATTATGTAAATTTAACAACTTTGATTTTGTCACATTCAATCGCCTCTTTTATATTTTTACATTGAGTAAACGGACTAGATACCTTATAACAGACCAATTGTTCTGTCAAACCATCAGACTAATAGATCTTATAAGTAATACCAACCAAAACGCAAGAATCGTTCAATCCTGTGAGCTGTAAACATGCGCGGCAAAATACTAATACATAATACTACATAATACTACTACATAATACATAATACTACTCAGAACACTGTTTATTTTCCCCGCGCTTCAGATTATTGACAAAATCAATTTGGTGCAAGAAATCAAATATTATTGGTCTAGTGTGGGTTGTCAATGTCTTTTTACCTCGATTCAAAAATATAATTAGTGACCTTGCCAGAAATTGTACTGTCCTACTCTCCAGCCAATCAGGTCGTAAAAGGCGACCGATTGGCTATACATGTCACTATCATCGTGACTACTAGGTAGTAGTGTTCTGCAACTACTAGGTGGTAGAGTTCTGCAACGTCTCGCCTTGGTTTTTGGTATCTTCGTGTTACCTATCCCTACCGCTATGGCGTCAATTCTTGTCATTGTCGTGTTCCGGTTTGGAGGGTAGGGTAGCCGGTAGACTTATGCATGTGGCATTGTTATCCCGCCATCCACTCAGATAGCAGCGCACCATTAACATCAACTCTACCACCTAGTATTCACGATGGTAGTGACACGTATAGCAAATCAGTCACCTTTTACGAAACTGCCCAGCAGTTGGTCTATTCTTCAAAGAAGCCCGATCCAAAATGGTGTAACGATTTTTATATCATAAAATAGTAAATAAGCACTGCCCCTATTCACGTAACAAAACTTCAATCGAATCGCAGCGTTTAGGAGCTAAAACTCTGTTGTCTGTTGAGAGTGCTGAGCGTAAGTACGAGAGTGAGAGTGAGTAAAGATAATAATAGTGCCTTCCTATTTTGTGGCGAGGTCTAATGCTACATGTATAAGTTTACCAGCTACTTCACCCTCCAAACCGGAACACAACAGTGACAAGCACTGACGCTATTGCGGCAGAATAGTCACGATGGTAATGACTCGTATAGCCCATCGTTCGCCTTTTACGAACTGCCTGGCAGAATGGCTGATAGTATATTCTTCAAAAAGGGCCTAGACCAGTAACAGTCAATAGGGAACTAACGATAGGATCTCAGCCAATATTCAAGCTGAAAATTCCAAATCTGGGTTATATATTTTCTGTACACATGATAAGAAAAGAAAGCCTAATATCGACCAGATACTTGTGGACAGGTCTGTCGATGTTGAAATGCGATAAAAAATAAGCGATTTGAAATAAGTATAAAATGTAACGCCGGGGATACCAATCATCTCGGTAATCTTCAAAGCCGACGAATCGTACCGACCATAAAATAGACGTCTGTCGACGTTCAATTTAATCTATCTACCCCACAAAGATACCGGCGTAATGTTTATATTACTTATTTACTATATTATTATTAGTTATCTAGGTTGCGCCACTCCCGATTTTATCATGTCAAATAACTTAATCACGCTTGCTTGCTTACGATTGTTAATTGATTGTCGATTAGTATTGGACACGGAAATCGCAAATTTTATCTATATTCTTATCTATTTCACTATTCTCTTTATATAAGTTTTTAATAGCTTAGGATAGTAAACCAGCAGAAGGCTCTGCTAATAGAAAGAAATATTACTTACCGACGCCAAAATTATAACATGTAGACCCAAATGCTATATGTGTGGTACATGGCAATAGGGTATGCATACCGATAACCGATAACGTACCGAATATCGATTTATTTTGATAAACAATACAAATCGAAAGAAAAAACGATAAATTTTAAAATCGATACTAAAATCATATACCTAATAATTTTTATACAACGACGACTGTCCTGTATCCGAATTTAGAAAAGAAATTAACCACATTATATGGACAGTTCGGGTCTATACGTTTGGTAATCTATTGACTAGTATTTTAAATGCTTGACATCTAAACAAAACTAGTTACAAAATAATAATAGTTTTTATCGCAATAGCGTCAGTGCTAGTCACTGACGTGTTCTAGTTTGAAGGGTAAGGTAGCCGGTAAACTTATACATGTGGCATTAGACCTCGCCACAAGATAGCAACGCACCATTAACATGTATATAGGCGATGGTTGACTCTTTCCATCAGGAGACCCATCTGCTTGTTTGCTATTTTATGATATAAAAAAAATACTACATAATACTACTACATTACACTATGCAACACACTTATTGCAACAAAAGTTGCTCATGAAATGTATTTCTTATCATTATGCTAAAAAGTAAATTCTCATATTATGATATCAATTATTACTAATATTTATAATATGATATACAGGTATCAGAGTTCTTATATAATAATAAAAAAAATAATCGGCAAGAAAAAAGAGCCGAAACAGAAATCACATTTAGCCGGTAGTAAAGCGAATGTTTTAGTGCTTGATGTCAATTATTTATTTATTTACTTACACAACTACTATTACTAAAATGTGGCAACTAATTGCACAAAAGTATGCCGCAATAGCAATTTTGAACTGAATTATTGATATTTAATAACAATTTTTTATTTTACTAATTTAGTTTGAATTCCTGCTATTTAAATAGCACCATCGTGTTTTGAAAATAAAATATTATTTGTAAAAATGTTTTTTTTAAAAGAAAGGTCTCAAGCTTCGATCAAAAATTATCAAATATTATTTTTGATCGAAGGCCTCAAGCCTGTGGTGGACTAATGCCCGGTTTCTGAGGTACTTTAAACAGTAGTTTATTCATTCGTTAACACTATCGGTCCGATAACTACAGGAATTGCGTTTCTGAGCTACGCATTATAACACAAACTCCGTTTAAACTTAGGTTAATGTAACCGGCCAAATTTGGCGGTTTATCGATTCCATAACTTTATGTAACGCTTTTTGCTCTTGTAGGTAGCTTCTTTTTAATGCACATAATAATTTTAATAGTTTTATTTGTCTGTCTGTATGTTTGTTCTTACATTAAAAAAACTGCTGTACGAAGTACAAACGTTGTTTTCACAGCAGATATAATGTATTTGTTTAATATTGTCATGATAAATAAATAAATTTCATCCTTGCAAAGAGGAACAGGTCACTAGACAGCTTTTACTTGGATATTTGTTAGTTAAGGCAATTCAAGTTTATTTCTAAGCTTCTACAAAATTCCTACCTGTATTTTTATATGCACAAATTCTTTTACCACTTAAAAAAGCTTCTTCTCAAATAAAACAATTACTTTTTAGTTTTCTCTCTTTCTGTAAAATTCTTACTGCGCTGTCGAGTCACCATTATAATGATTTTATATTAACTTAAACATGTCACAAGTCGATCAGGTAAATGCAAGTAACAACCAACAATATCTAAAAGAGAAATTGACGCAAAAAGAAATATTCTTAATTCAAAGCAAACGACAAACATTGTTTTGATCGGTACTCAAACTAACTATATTACAAAATATTAAGTGACTAGTGTAAAGCTATCTCATTTCTCTTTAATAAAATAATAGTTCCCTCTCTTTCTGCTACCTGATTCGAAATCATTCTTTTCCATTCGGTTCCACTAAGACCAAATTCATGCGAAAACCTTCTTTCATGCTAGGGTATAAAGATTTACTTTGAATGCTTTAGCGTAACTGGTATACAGCCATAGTTATCGTCGTGAATTACATAGTTTCAGTTAAAACCTTCTTTAAACACTTATTTATGTTAGATAAAATATTACCATAAATAAAAATAATCATACAGGGGAGTAAAATTACCAAAATAGCATTTTATTTTCCGCATTATAAACAGACCCATCTAGTGGTGGACTTAAAAATGACTTATCGGTTCAATAGTTATTGAACCGTTCGTTTTGCCTTCAGAAACCATCTACGAGATAAACGAAGTTTATCCTCTTGCTAACTTTAAACGATCAATAGTTGTTAATAGTTTAACTGACGACTTCAGAAACCGGGCATAAACCATTTCTGAACGATAAAAGGCACCCCGTTCCGCACTTTATTATAATACACACAATTAAGACTTTATATTTAACAAAACCTTTCAAAATGTGGTTTTGTAAAATTTGATCTCTTAATCATATTACAGAACTTTTATGTTGATTTTATTTTTAATAATAAAACTAATTCCTAAACTAGTTCATGTTGTTTGAAAGATCTCGTAAGCAAACTATTTTTTTTTAAATTCAAGGTTTATAGAGCATTAGATAACTATTAGATAGATTAGATGTGAGATAACTTAGTTTGTTTAGACTACTTCTGTATATAATTTATGTTTAGGTATTTTATTTCATAGGACAGAAACCAAGCAGGTGGTTCTTCCGATGGAAAGAAATAACCATCGCCTATAGACACCAAAGAGGTAATAAAATAAATAAATGATAATAAATATTCACGGGACAAACTACACTTTCTGATCTAACCCCAAAGTAAGCAAATTATTTGCTTGTGTTATGGGTGTTAGTCAACGATACTAATACATAGAAATACATATATAAATACAAGAATATATTTAATAAACACCCAAACCCGGAAATACAAACATTTATGCTCATCACACAAATGCTTGTCCTCGTCGGGGATCGAACCCCAGCCCTGTCGATCGCGTAGTCAGGGTCGCTAACCACTCGGCTAACGGGGCGTA
Source organism: Apodemia mormo (assembly GCA_036924255.1). Classification (NCBI taxonomy): domain Eukaryota; kingdom Metazoa; phylum Arthropoda; class Insecta; order Lepidoptera; family Riodinidae; genus Apodemia; species Apodemia mormo. The sequence continues at coordinate 32,103,877 of JAUPFN010000008.1, read as the reverse complement.
ATAGTGCGTTGTCATCCATATGGCAGGTTGGAATGCCACATGAAGTTTACTGGTCACCTGAACAAAACTAAAACATACCTAACTAACAGAATGCGGTTCCGAAACCCGATCGAGACGTTCATCTTCCTACTTAGTAAAAAGAAAATAAGTAGAGTAATAAATTAATAATTAATATAAATTATTCGAAGGTCTGGATTTGATTATCTTATTTTTACTTTGATTAACTATATTATGGAGTTGTGTGATATTACAGTATTACTGTGGTTTTTTTTCGGTTGGCATCTATCGAGCTGGATAGATGCAAGATGCGACTTCATAGGGACAGTTTAGAGACTTGGGCCCGAAGGCTGGCAAACGCTGGATCAGGTCTACGGACAATCCGAGCCGTTCTCCCAGTCTTTGACCAGTGGATAGATAGACGCCACGGCTCTCTATCGTTCCATCTTACGCAGATCCTAACAGGACATGGTTGTTTTGGCAGGTACCTCTGCCGAATTGGAAGAGAGCCAAATGGTGCCTGTCACCACTGTGATAGCCCGGAAGACTCTGTTGAACATATCCTTGCAGTGTGTCCAGCTTGGACAGATGAACGCAGCACACTTTCCGCTGCTGTCGGTAATAATCTCTCGCTGCCGTGCCTACTGCAAAAGATGGTTCAAAGCGAGACTGCTTGGAAAGCGGTATATTCATTCTGTGACATATGTCACACAAAGAAAGTGCCGAGCGCAATCGCGAGCGCGAAAATCCTACCAATCGTGGGTATCGTCGCAGAGGCGGCAGGGCTCAGATACAATCTGCACCCTCCCCTTTGGGTTACTGAGTGCGTAAAGCGGGGGCTTAACGCACTTCTATAGTAACCCGAGAATAATGGAAGCACGGGTTATAACACGTACTGCCATAACTCGAAGAGTGGCCTAGGACAGGGAACATTGCTCTGACCTGAGAAGAACTGCGTAAAACAGTAAAGCGTGTGGGGGCACTGAGCGAGTTCCTCCGGAGATCCCGGAGCCCTCACCCTGCGCCAAAGACGGTCACCGTGGGGTTTTAGCCGGTACGAGTCCGGCATAACCACTCGGCTACCCCCGTAACCGAAAGGTACCCATGAGGGTTTCCCTACGATAAAAAAAAATACAGTGGTTGGTATGTTTAGTCTACCTAAGTGCGAACACGTATTTTTAAGAAAACTGCCTTTAAAGAATCAAAAATTAAGTTTTATTTAATTTAGATATGAACAATCGCCTCTGTGGTCTAGTGGTCCAGCGTTGGCGTTGGCCACATGAGATCCCTGGTTCGATTCCCGGGTCGGACACTTATAAAAAAGTGTTTTTTTTAGTTTTCTGATAAACACAAAGTTGCCCAGGATTGGAAAATGCCCGGTTGGCGATAGGCTTGCCACCTATCACATTTGTGGGACCAAGTATCTTCGGCTAATCGTGGGCGCACTTGTTGTACCTCTGCCTACCTCTTCGGGGATATGTGCGTGAAGATACTAGATATGAATAAATGAAAAAAATAATTTAGATATGAAATGCATTACAACTTGAAGTAAAAACTTTAGACTCATTGATATAAAAGGGAAGGATACGTTACCTAGTCACAGCGCCCGGTCCTATAAAACTAGGTCCATGGACACAGTGACAATCAATCACGCGCGGGATATCATATCTTACGCTTTTACTTTTCGACTGTTTACACGCCTCAAAACGCCTTCTTGTGTATGCAACCAGTGTTATAATCACTCAAGGAAAAAAATAAGACACACGGGCTTAATTTCCATTCGTAACTACGGCTAAAACCATTTGTTTGAAAATAAGATTAAATTATTGTTTGGTTCGCCATGTTTGTGAGAATGAGATAGTATAATACAAAAGTAAGTGAAAGAAACGTAGTCTGCTACGTTCGTCGCATCACTTTGCGACCGACCGAGCCTAGGTTTAGCGATTGCTTGTCTTGTCTTCCTTTTTTTTTAATATATTACAATGTTTAGACCCCTTTTTATAACAATTTCGTGAACGAAAGAGTAGGTATGAAAGTTGGCACACTTAAAGTTTATATTGCGGAGGACTGCAGAAATCTAATGTTTTAAAATTAAATACAATAAAAATACATTAAATTAATGACAAATACATTAAATTACAACTGGCTCTAGTCGTAAATCTTTACGACTAGAGCCAGTTGTTAAACTTAAAAGAGATTTTATTGTTTAGTCTGTGGTCGAATTTCGGCCACAGTCGATCGCTGGTGAATATTATTCTTTATTCATTATAATTTGGGGTTTATTTCAGGTACTTAAATAAAAAAAAACCTTAAATAAAAAAATATTGGTAGCGGAGTAATCGAAAGTACGAAATTGCAGGCATTAACACGTAACCCACAGTAGGTAGCCAGTAGCCAATAGATTCAGTGGAAATTACCAACCACCTTGCAACTTTTGACTCCATGTTTGTCCAGGCTCCTTTGAAGAATAGACCAACTACCGTTCTACCAGGTAAGTCGTAAAAGGCGATCGATTGGCAATGCGAGTCACTACCATCGTGGCTACTATGTGGTAGAGTTCTGCATTATCTCGCCCGAGTCTGGTAGCACCGCCTTACCTATTCCTGCCACAATAGCGTCAGTGCTTGTCACTGTCGTGTTCCCGTGTGGAGGTTGAAGTAGCCGTTAAACTTATACATGTGGCATTAGACCTAGCCACACGATAGGAACGCACTATTAACATTTTTGGTGTCTATAGGCGATGGTTGACTCTTTCCATCAGGACACCCATCTGATTGTTTGCTATCTTATGATATAAAAAACTAACAACCTGTAAATCACGGTAAACCAGGTAAACCATTATCTTATGAAGTTCGATTCATCCCCACTACCTAGGACAGAATAATTAATTTATTTTAAATACTTGGACTATTCTGTAGATGCTGACTAAACAAGAAATTTTATTGCAGTCGCTAATCTCAACACAGACCTTGAACATAATTCTGTAAAAGGGTATAATCAAATATGTTCTCGTTTTGGCACAGAAACAGTCCGATACATTGTATTGACACAGTTCATTTGAATGATTGAGACTACTTCCGTGTACGAAGCTACCGGTAGGTGGTGAAGGTGAACGCCCGCAGGCTCGAGGAGACAATGCCAGTGAATGGGTGCCAAAGACATTTACATACTTATGCATGAGACTTTGCATATCAAAAATATGAACGTCAATTTACATCAACAACATTTTTAGACACAATTTATAATGCAAATGATTTGCAATGCAATATAATTACATGCTAAAGATGCTTTAAAAAATGAAACCGTAATGGAAAACAGTAATGGAATTTCTCCAAGTGGGTGGGGGTTATCTCTTACTTATGCCTACGCATAACATTCGCAGTCGTATGTTCAAACAAGTTTGGCATTCAAACGTTGCCATTCAGAACTCCGTTTTAGCCGACCGTACAAATCATATGGAACTATCTCATAATATGTCTCTTGAATATGACAGTTTATTTGTTCAAGCCATATATTTTACTTATAAAGATATTGATTGATTATATTTGGAAACAAATCGAAAAAAG